>LS575770.1:386687-402515 GCA_900490775.1 Pristionchus maxplancki | reverse complement strand
AGTCAAACGAAACTCTGACGAAAAATACGAGATTACGGTAGGTTGCCTGAGCGTGGTGAGAGTTACTTTGCTACTCAAAACGATACCGTAATTACAACAAAAACCGTACTTTGGGAATATTTAATTATTTAAATATTTAAATTACAATTAATTATATAATTATTAACGAATTATATAATAATTAGGCGGGTTATCTACAGAAGGAGTCCCACGAGGTGGAATGATAGGCTCCCACCACGACTGGATTGCGCCGCGAGTGAAAATACTGTAGGGAAGAGAGTCAGACAAACAGAGTGCTTCCTCCTCCCCTCTCCCTTCCCTTCTCCCTCTCCTCCCTTCCCTTTGCACCGCGCATCTTGATTTTCGCTGCGTTATCGGAAAACTTTGAGAGCACATAGCTCGCTTCAAAGTTGAGCTAGAGACTTCAAATTTCGGATTTGCGCTAAGATTCAAGGGATAAACATGGCTTCGCTTCCAGATTGTCCACGAAAAAACTCGTGGGACGGCTTCTTTAAAGGAATCTGCCACTCATTAGTCATTTCTACGCGATCCTTGGTAGTCACGGTTTCACCATCTCAAGAAAAGGGTTATCACGTATTCCTACCTGCCGCCGCAGCAGCCGGGATCGAGCCCGCTCCGGTGTCCGGTTTCCGTTGATTGCGTCGCATCCGCACAATATACTCGTGTAGACGACTGCTGAGTTGCTGTAATGGGATATTTAGTATCTCGAACGTTTCTGTTTATGAAACTATAGAATTTCCAGAAGTTTTGTTTGTAAAAGTGTCTTCGTATTGCAAAGAATACGCAAAGTAGAGGCGAAAACGCCGATTAGAAACGTCGGGAAAGGGGTACACAAACGCACCGGAAATTCGTCCGAGCATCCTAAAATATGCATTGCCGCGTCATCGAGTAGTCGCGGCATTAGTTTGCTGCAGAGTGAGGAGAGTCGATACTTGTCGGAAAGTATGAGTCGACGGGAGAGGGTGAAGCCCTTCAACGAATCTATTCAATCATCGGCATAAAAAGCGTGTGAATCACGTCTATTGCGCTGTTCCTCTCTTCTTCCTCGTCTTCTTCGCATGTCCAGCTCCCCATCAAACGCTGCTCCATTCGCCTAAGACGGAAAATGTTTTTTTTTCTCTCTCTCGATCGCGAATTTGAAATCGGGATAGTATGTGACAGAATGTATTCGCCTGGTTGCTGCATCACATTCGAGAAACTCGGCAAGATGGAGCATGGATTCAATATTGTCGATCGAACGCTAAATGGATCTCTGGATCAGCTAGTTTTCCAGGGGTCAGATTTATGATTATTCTGAAAGACTCACAAGCTCAGTAGCATTAGGTGGTATGGAAGTCGGGTAGAGCAAACACAGAAACAAGTGCATGTCGACATAGGAGATGTCGGGGAACATGTACTAAAATATTATTAGAAGATGTTTCTTGATGTCTCTCTTGACTCTTGATGAATAAATGAACCAAACCTCGTCTTTCTTCCAATCGGAAAATCGTTTGTCGAAAAAAAGTCGGTAGAAATGTCGCGAACGCAGCGCAAGAATGGCTCTAGAAATGCATTTTTCTTTGAATTAGAGCTTCAAAAATAGAACAAGCCAGTGATAACTAACCGAGTCACATACAGTTTCCTGTTTTCGACGATCAGCGCAGCGTCAGTGATATCCGTCTTATGAAGGAACGGAGGAATTTGATTGAGGTGTATGCCCAACCAAGACGTCACCTGGAGTTGCCATTATCGGTTTGTCGATTGGTTCGTTTAGAAAGAGTACCTCGATATTGACATCAAACGTAGCTGCTGCGAGGGTCTTCTGATTACCCGGAACTCTAAATATTATCCGATTGATTTGAGAAATCTTTGCTAGTCCTTACTTCATTATGACGATAGTTAGAGTGTTCTTTGTGCTATCGGCATCCAAAGATTGTTCTGCGGTCTTCGATTCACCCTGAATGATTTTTTATTCAGTTTCAAAAATTAAAAAAAATGAATGAAGCTCACTTTGACCCTGCACTCCACAGTGACTTTGAAGTTGCAGCGCCAGTAAGGATCGAACGCGCTGCAATCACAAAATGTTGATTGAAAACTGTTTTACGAATTATGAACACTCACTTTCCATTGCACACCACGTGCAGGAATAGATACAGATCGGCATCCTTATGATGTTGACCTTTGCACAGTCTCAAATCGAAGGGCACATTACCGCAGTGTAGAATGCAGGGATTGTCGCTGAATTTTATATGATTTATTTTCTGCTGTGTTCAACTCAATGGGTATCGTTAAATTCAATATGTCAAAGGGACAAAGTCCACAGGCTCGTCATGAACAACAGAGATTCGTCGACTATGCTAATCTTATCTTCGTTTCGTTTACTGGACAATACTCGAATCACAACAACTCTCTCACTTTCCCATGCTCTCTAGCACCTCTCAATGTGATACGTCAGATAAGAAATTGGTATAAAATGCGGCTAAACCAGACTCTTTCATCACCCAACAATGCATCACTTCAACCGCAGAGGATTCCTTCTCAACTTCGGTGGATCTCGTCACCACAATACGAGATGGTTCCGACTCTAGAGTGCTGACTTCAAGGTTGGATTCACTTCTGTTTCACAATAATTCGAGATTTTGAGGTCTCGTGATGTCCATCATCTATCGGTTTTTGCTGCGACTTTTCCCATCTTACAAGTCATGATTTTTCCGATAAAGCTGACATCTTTCTATTTCGCATTGGTGGCACTCAGAATTTTGTCCCTTCTTTTCACATACACAGCGTGTAAGAGTGGCGAAATAGCGTTCCAAAGCTAATGAAAAATGATCCGGACGAGGAGAGCAAAGAAAATTGGCTTGTCTGACGCGCTGTGCCATGCTCTCTCACCGGTCAGGGTAGCGAGAGAGTGGGTGAACTGAAGAGACGACTGGCCTAGAGACAGCCGTTCGACTCGCGGGTGTGAGCAAGAGATGTGTGTAATCTCTCGACTGATAGTGAGTAGAGATTGGGCGATAAATCACGGACCCATTGATTGCGGACAAATTGATGCACATCCACAACAATTGATGGCAATGCAGACAAATGGTTGAGAATGAGAACTCTATCTTCATCGCCAATCGGCTATACTCAAACTAGGGTAATTAAACCATGAAACTCTCACTCCTCTGCTCCTTCGCTCCGCAGATCTGCATAGGAGTATTTCTGATGAAACGAAGTCTCGAATTCCGGCTGGTATGGAATCGAAGGATCTGAAAAATCTTAATCATGATCTAGATATCGATATCTGTCAGAAACAATACTTTTTACTGACCAGAAACATCTTCGTAGCTAGTGACAGCTGCCATAGTGAGAGATGGGACTGGAAAGATTAAAATTAGTACGTGGAATGAGAAAAGTTTGAAAAAATGTTGGAGACGAGCAACCACAAAAAGCAGAGCGGCCGCCAAACAATGAAATCATTTTACGAGTTCGCGAGTTGGCACACAACACCAGACGGAATACAACTAGTCGGCTGGCGCGACCACACTCGTCTTCTACGCAACCACTCTATTTTCGCTGTTTTGGCGTATTTTTCCAGTAGAAAACAATAACGTTAGCACTCATGTCACCCATTAATCGATATTATTCCCTCTTATGCGGTTTTTATAGTCGTTATTTTTTAATGCAAAAGTGTTTCAGTGGACTTCTTCTGTCATGGATGGCAACAGCAAACCGCATGAGGCGGAACCGGGCTCTGGTCAACCGAGCTCTTGATGGAACCTCATCGCATTATCCTTCTCATACCTTGCCTGAAACTTCTGATCCAGCTAGCAAGCGGCCGAGATTTTTCTAATAATGTGTAGAAACTGTTGTTTGTTATTGTTGTTTTGAAGATGAATTTTCTAATCTATTTCTTTCCATAGTCTGATACGTTGTCAAATAAACTACGAGTAATCGACACCTAATCGTTGCGCAATCATGATTCGCATAACAAAACTTTCCTCCAACAATTACTCCCAGTTTTCATCCCATTCAACCGTCTTTTCTCCCTCGTTCCCCTCTTCTCTCTATTCTCCCCATCGATTCAATAACGCTATGCTTCACCAAAACGACTTCAGCTACAGCTACAACGACTATAATTTGTAAGTTTTATCAATTCCTGATAATTTATTGACTACAGTAATTTATTGATTGTTACAGCAATCGAATTACAGTAATCTCTGGCACTGGACTACAGCTACGATCGCCCTTGCCATCGGAGGAATCATACTCGGGGTCAGTTTACGATCGATTTTATCGCAAGCATACTGTATCCCGTAATTACCGTAACCAGAAAATCAATAATTCAGCTCACCTGTGTAAGGTGTGATTACCGCATGCCTACCGTATCCAATAACTACCGTAACCAGAAAATCAATAATTCAGCTCACCTGTGTCATCAGCATTCTGTGCTGCGTGCTCTACTACAAGAAAGGGCAGGAGGTGGGTACAGCAACCTGGTTGGTAACGGCAGAACTAAGCTACGGTAAAATTTGAGAGACATTATGGCATCTCTTAGACGTTTTGGTAGCACTTGGTCACAGTAGAATGTTACCATCATCGTGACTCGATTTACGAGTCGCCGTCTCTTCATTTTACACACTGTCTCGTCGTTCAGAGCAGCGAGTGAGTGTGGTGAAATGAAGAGACGGCGATTCGTATTTCGAGCTCTAAGCTTGACATTGAGGCCGGTAGAAGAACAAAGTCAGAATCAATATCACTTCAGGCCCAACAGTCGAACCGAATGCCCTGCTTCCCTCCTCAACCTCCTCCTTCATCTTCAGCTCCTCATCCTGCTCCCGTCCAATCGACGTTCGCTCCTGAACCGGCTCCAGAAACTGAAAAGGAAGAAGTGGAGAAGTAGCCGATAGTTTTCTACTCACGATCGGCCTCACACTTTAAAGCTTTGTACAGATAAATTGAGAAATTTTTGGCTTTTTGCTTTTGGACTGAGCTTTTGGTTTACACCTCTTCATAAATTGCTGTCCCATCACCGTAACGGTCCTTGCTCACCAGACGGTGTCTGTTTCTGTGGCAATCTTGGGATGTCTGACTCTCTTCAGTTCTCGTGAACTCTTGCTTTGTCTAACAGCTGTGAAGGTGAGGCTAGGGAAGTGCTCCGAATTTCCTTGTCCTTCTTCACCAGTCAGAGTCAGCACAACGGCACTTCAAAGATATGAACGCCTTCACTATCTTCCTACTATTTTTCACGGGCAGTGCGGCAAATCTAAATGATCTTTTTCCTGAATTATTCCGAAATCCGGAAAAACTGAATGCCTTTGTACCCGAATCGTTGACGACTACTGCAACAACTCGATCAACGGTTGCTCCAGATGAACCTGAGGAACCACCCGGAAAGCCTTCAGGAAATGTAAGGAAAACATTTAAATTGTCAGTTCTGACCCTCAACCCCTTAAGGGAAAAACTTCACAGGCCTGCTTTGGTCGAATCACGGTTTCTGATAAGCGAGCTGTCATTGATCGTAAGCAGTTTCCTTCGAGAGCTGATTGCGAAGATTTGTGCTTATCAAAGGTTTTAATAAATATCTCTTTATCGAAGATATGTCTTGATATCAGAACAGTCCTAGATAGTGTCCATTATTCCAGATAACGTGCATGGCCTACGCCTACTCCGCTTCTAAGTGTGTACTTCTTGGCGCTATAAAGGGAGTCGCATGCGAGAGCGAAATATTTGTTAGAGATGCAGGATGTTAGAGATTTGAAGACTTCGCAAAAGATAAAGGCACCTTCAAACTGTCGTGCACAAAAGTATAAACTATGGTTGGGTGTGGTCTTGCAAATGTTACATGATAAACTTCATTGTCTTTATCGTATGTATCGCATGAATAAGCTGTGTACGTCATCGGTGCATATAGAGGAATGCTTAGGATGCATGAGATCAAATATAGATTCATATTAGCAGCTACGAGAACGGTTTTTGCAAGCAACAGTAGGAGGACGGGGGCTAGTCCAGACTGCCCTAGGTACAGAAAAAGAAGTATGCATAAAGCCTCACAAACAGTCCAGGGTCATAATGAGTATATGGATAGTTCTTGGGATGTGAGAAGCTAGTGTTCATTAGTAGACGTTGCCCTTCACGAGCTGCGGCTGCGGCGTGTCGTAGCCTTGGTAGGCGCCCTAAATTATTTTAATAATTAATAATTAATTATTAATTAGGTAAATTACATGATTAGTTACTCACCTGGTACGCTGCTGTTGCACCAGCGGGGTTGAACGGCTGGTTGAATGGTTGATGAGTGACCTCCTTCTTGGCAGTCTCCTGCTCCTTGAGGTAGCGCCAGAGCGTGTAGTGGACCTGTAATTAGTCACTTAACTTTCTAATTAATTAATTAACTAAGTAATAATTAAGTTAATGAGCACCTTGAGGTTGTAGTAGATGAATGCCTCAACGAAGGCAAGGAACGCAGCCATGCATAGGGCTAAAATGAAGATTTTTAATTCAAAATGGATTAAAAATTAAACCAAAAACAGCGCCTCACATCTCAGAAACGGAGAGTTGATTCCGGCTGCCAGCGGGAACTCTACGACGTTCTCCTTGATCTGTGAAAATCTATTGTTATTGTTATTGTTATAGTTGTTGTTGTTTTTCCTTTCGAAATTAGGAAAACATACAACTTTGAAGAAGTCGGGAATCATAAGGAGGCAAAGGCCAATGAAGATGGTCCAGAGTGTGAAGAAGACTACCTGAATGCAGGGAATATCGTTAGATCGTTGCATTTCGGGTAAAAAAGACACCCGTTCCACCCTAAAAGACACCCGTTCTCCGTTCTCCCACCCATCCGTTACATTAATTGTCGCAAGTAACTCCCTCTTCCCAAATATTATTATGCGTTCTAAAGACGCGCACTAACCGAGAAGATGAGCGGGACGAGAGCGTAGTTTTTATTTCCATTCTTGACAGCCAGGAGCGTCAGGATGGCCGGTCCAAGCATCGTCAGCAGGGCAAAGAGTCGGGTGAAGTTCTGGAAAATCAAGATTTTATGTGAAAAATTCGCCCAAATGGGGACTAAAAGGGCGCTCCTGCACTTTCCTGGAGATAAAATGAATAAAATGCATTTTCGTAGGGTTAGTGTTCAGGGATGAAAGTTTATAATGGAGGTATTAGTAGATATCCGGGAAAGTGCAGGAGTGCCACAAAAGTAGCTAAGGAGAGCCAATCTCTTACCGGCGCGAGCATCACGGCCATGACCAAGTTGAGGGTGTGTCCGATGTCGAGGATCATCAGGGGACGCACGACTTCCTGTTATTTGTTTTTGTTTTGTGGTTGTTTTTGTTTTTGTTTTGATGTTTACCAGCACATGCTTCTTGAAGGGGCCGAAGGCCACGAGGTGCTTTGGGTCGGAGCCGTAAGATGCGGTGTTGCCCTCCATCTGAATTGAATGTGAATTGGTTGAAAGAGAGTTTTGAAAATCACGACCGACAGCAAATGGAAGGGGACTGAATGCTGAAGTAATCAAGCACCATCGTGAATCGTATTACTACAACACGCCACACTCCTGTCAGATGAGGTAAAAAGAAAGCTGAGAAATAGATTCCGATCGCCACTATCTCAGAGATTCATTGGAAATCGAAAGCAATATTGAAGATAATCCTTCGAAATTACAAGATCCTCGAGGACAGCTTTTCCCAGAATGATGGAATGATACAATCCCTACTGAGAAACACTGAATAGAAGGCCCACTGCGTTCTCTTGGGTCTGAAACGAGGAAAAGGAGAAGAAAAGGAGAAGAAAAGGGCGGTTCCCCTCCTCGGAGACGAGATTAGGGTGAAGAAAAGAACTGACAACTGGATTCAGAACGTTCAATCAACTATTCGAGAATCGAAATAACAAGGGCTCTGTACAGATATCGTGGCTCGATGAGGTTATCGTCGTAGGCCATGATAATTTGAACGGGCCACGATATCCGTACAGAGCCATAACAAGTAGCTTTGATGCGCGCTATTTTACCAACATGCGCTCAGGTTCCAGCAGATTTTGGCTGCCTTCCGAGATATCAACCCCGAGAGAGAAAGATGCATGCAAACTGGTAAAGGAGAAGGAAAGGGCGGTTCCCCTGAGATTAGAGCGCGAATAAAATTGCTGCCTCCGAGAAGGAAATGTGAACACTGATTCTCTCCATTTCACATTCTCTCTCGCGCTGTCTGACCGACGAGAGAGCACGGGGAATGGAGAGACGAGACATTTCTCGGAGCGAGGTTCCCTCATTCTATCATGCGCACTGAGAAGAGAAATGGCATGCACTTCATTCTAGAGTACGAAATACGAGCATTCGTCTCTTCATTTCGTGTACTCTCTCCCCGGTCAGAGAGGTGAGAGAGCGTGCAGAATGGGGAGACAAGACATTTTTCGGAACGAGGTTCTATCTGTCATGCGCACTGGGAGGAGATGAGGAATGGCACGCACTTCATTCTAGGGATGGCTTCCCAAGAAATCGCCTCTTCATTTCGCGTACCCTATCACTGGTCAGAGAGGCGAGAGATCGTGTGGAATGGGGAGACAAGGCATTCTTCGCTCATTCTGTCATGCATGTCATGGAAAGGATAAGCAAAGGAGATGCTGTCTCCCAGATGAAACACTGGAGTTCCTGCTTTTCTCTAGGGAAGATGACTCTTACTCACTTCTGCGCGTTCTTTTTTCAAGTCAGAGACACGAGAGAGCATGGCAAATTGAGAGGTCCAGCGTACCCTCGCCGTTCCCTAGCTCCATCCGTCTCATCTCATCGATTCAGTAGAGTGCGGAAAGGAGCAATGTTCCCGTCTCTCCATTTCACATTATCTCTCGCGAGTCATAGAAGCGAGGGAGTTCACGAAACGAAGAGAGTGGGGAAGGAATGGCCCCTCCTCATTCTGCGCGCTCTCTCGTTCCTCTAACATATGAGAGAGTGCGCAAACTAGGAGAGCCAGTCTTTCTCCCTTCAGAAAATAGTGAAGGGCGCGTCGCCTATAGGTGGTTTTTGCTTCCGCAAGAGCGAGAAGGGGCTCTTCCAGGGTGAGATGGATGGATTCTCAAGGGAGTGAGACTAATAGGCTAAGATGGGAAAGAAATACGATGATGAACACGAAAGAACTCCACTAACACGTTTGTGATGAGATGTGAAAAGGTTGCAATTGCGAGCAATTTCACCCAGTCGAAACGCGATGGATGGAATAAGTTTCAGAGCTAATACAAGATGAGATGAGAAAGGTGAAATTGTTCGTTGCAAAAGTTCCACTTCTGAAACAACAACAAATATTCTTCTGATACGTGCGATGTGGCACGGCCCAATGACAAATATCTTTACGATTTGGGATCTCAGACGAGAAATCCAAGCAACATAAGGAAACAAAGAATGACGTGGAAGACTGGCAATGTTCTCGGGGGCGTTTCCAATATATCTGAGAGGCGACTGACTCAGACTGAGATTGCTCCTTTCAGAAGGGGAGAAATGAGAAGGAAAGGAGAGGCTAGTGTTCATTTCCCTCTAGGGATGGAAGTGTATCTCATTTTTCATGTTCTCTATTTCGAGGAATGACCACGCTCTCTCATTTTTGCATGCTCTCTCGCTTCTTTAACCGACGAGAGAGCATTGCCAAATGAGAGAGTCAGACGATTACCCCTATTTTCCTGGGGTTAGAGAAAGAACGAGAGAACCGGAGAGAAGAAACATCGCTAAAAAATGGAAGAGAAGCAACTCTCATTTTCGCATGCTCTTTCGGAATTCTGATACACGAGAGAGCATGTAGAATGGAGAGAGTCTGAGACGTGCGAATGAAGAAGAAAGAAAGTTAATGATGGATGCGCAGCAGTTCGCGGGATTATAAGGGTGATGTCTGACTCTCTCGATATTGCGTGCACTCTAGTCTGTCTGGCCGATGAGAGAGCATGTGGAATGGGTAGAGGAAGATCAAATTCGTCCACGTTCCCCAGGCGAGATGGAACCATGCTTCCTTAGTCAGAGAAGGGATTTAAAGGGAGGAGTGAAATATGGACTGAAATTGGAAGAGTAGTGGCGATTGTAACAGTTTATCGGAAGAAGTATTGAGTACGTAGTATTCAAAGCGTAGCGTTGAGAGGTATTTAGGATAACCTTGTAATAGTAGCACAGGCAAATTAAGATAAGAATAGAAAAATGCGGGCCAAAAATTACAACGATTTCGAGAATAGGTAGGAGATGGGAGGATAGTAAGACTTGTCTAGGCAGAATCGGTTACGATTACAAAGTGAAGCACGGTTGTGAATTTGAAAACGTAGTGAAACACACTTGGAATTGTAACCAAACAAACGTTGCGTGAATGAGCCGGAATCATAAACGAATTAGAATTGTAAGGATGGTAGAACACTTCTGAGTATTCGAGCAGTCTTTTGACTCTCTCATTTCGCAATGCTCTCTCGTCAGTCAGAGAAGCGAGAGAGCATGTAAACGTGAGAGAGTGAGACCATTCCGCGGGTATTCACTGCTTCACTTCGACCTTCTTGCTATCGCCGGCGGGCGCTCCAGATTCCTTGCGCACGAGGACCTGCGATTGATTCTAGAGCTCGAGATGTGAGTCACCGTCTCTTCATTCTCCATACTCTCTCGCCCTGTCAACAGACGATTGAAAACAACGATTGATTCCGAAGAATTGGAAACAGAAAGCTACACTACTAACTATCATCTTGTGCAATGGAATGAGTTTCAGAATTCAAGGGAGTGCAGGTAATAGCTGTCAATAATTCTTCGTCCTCGAGCCATGTAATAATTTTGTTATCCGATTTTTTAAACCTCTTTCAGTCTATTCGACTCAATCTTGGCCTTCTCTTGGTCCTTGAGGAAGTTGTTGAACGTGCTCATGACCTGGAATATTTTCCATAATTTTCAGCTTTTTCATTCAACGTTCAATTGAAAACTAGCAAAAATGTCAGCGTTACGCCACAATTTCAATTAAAATTGGGAGAAAAAAGGCTTACATTGTAGAACAGAATGAACAGCAGGAACTCGAAGACGCACGCGAGAGCGAAGCAGATGACAAACACTTCTTTGTTTTCGACTGAATTGTTTTTGTTTTTAAAAATAAACAATAATAATAATAATATAACAAAACTCACTGAAGTCAATAAGCCGCTTGTGATCCGTTTTGATGACCTGGAAATATTAATTTATCTTTCCATATCAAAAATGCGAAAAATTTCTTGAAATATTAAAAAAAAACTTACAGCATCATTAGCGCTGACTAGCAGTGTAAAGTAGATGTCCTGCATGAGGACCTCGATCTGGAATTAACCAATTAATTAGTTCATTAACTAAAATTTTTAATTAGAGGCCGAGAATCGGAGGTCTGGAGAAGAGCGAAAGCGCACAATACAAATGAGAAACCAAGAGTGTGTTTCTCGACGCTCCCTCCAGTCCCAACCATAGCTCAGTTGGTAGAGCGGAGGACTGTAGATCCTTAGGTCACTGGTTCGAATCCGGTTGGTTGGAATTCTTTTTTTGCTTTTTTTTACTTCTCATCTTTCATATTTTTCATTTTATTTTCCACAGCAAACAAGAACAAGCGTAATAGAAGGGGTGGGAGTGAAAAGAGTTAAAGTCCCGATTTAGCCAATAAGAAATGTATTACCTCCCACACAACCATGCACACAAAGTAGCTGCGATGCCCGCTGTAGACGCCTTGTAATGTTATTGTTGTTGTTTTTTTTCGAAAATAAAAAAAATATATAAAATGAATTAAAAATACCGTATGAAATCAACGATACGAGCAGCATCTCGATGACCAGAGAGATGGCTCGCGGTTGGTCCTGAAAAGATGTTTTGTTGTTAAAAATAATAACAAAAACAACAAGAACAACAAAAACAAAAACAATACTCACATAGAATATAAACATGACAAAATGGGTGAACTGGATGGCGTACACGCACTTCATCACCATCTTGGCGGCTTTCTGAAATTAGTATTGGAGGTATTTAAAAAAAAGAAACAGAAAATAGGGAAAAAATTAAAGAAGGACTATACCTCAAGCGTCCCACGACGAAAACCCTGTGCGGGGCAAAATCAGTTTGTGATAAATTTTTCAGATTTTTAATTTTTTCATTTTTTTCGGTGGTACGGTACGGACGAACTACGAACTCGGATGTGTTTCAGTGGCCCGGCTAAAGGCTACAGAACTAGTTTGACCTGATCAGTGATAGTATCAGGAGAAAAAATGACTGCAAAAATAGTAATTTGTGAATGTAAAAGATGCACGACTTTGTCCTCGCCCTTAAATGTTGTAAAGACCAACCTCCGCGTGCATGTCACAACAGAAGGAGAAGCGGAACTCCTCGTCCTCCCTGTCCACCGACTCCCGGATCATTCGACGGTCGGACATTGCTGAACGATAGCGGTTGATAAAACGATTATCTCCACTAAGAAAGCAAATGAATAGGGCGCAATAGTTGTGTATTCATTCGAATTTCTTATAAGATAAATATTGAATGTTTCCCTGTCCACCGATTCCCGGATCATCCGTATGTCGGAAATTTCTGCAACGCATGTTTCTCAGCGAAGGGATAGAAAAAAAGCGAGATTTATGATTAGTGTCCTCACAGTGAATAGACACGGAATGGAATAATATCCGTTAGAACTGCGATTAAATTTTTGAAGGAGATAATAAACAATTGAGTTTCATCGTCCATTCATTCACTGGCAGCGAGCGAATGAGCGATTGAAGGTCCGCTTGTCCATTAAAAGAAATAAAACCTCACCCGAGTTCTTGCTGGAGACTGTAGCTCTGGCCGCCGCACAGGCAGAAGCTATTTGTAGTGCCATAGTCGAGTCGAGGAGAAAAGAAGAAGAGGACTCTCTCAATTCCGCCCGCTCTCTCGCCGGTCAGATACAGTTCTTCGCGGCGATACTGTAGAAGGCAAGATGAGAACTCTCTTAAATCTTCGTACTCTCTCGCCGGTCAGAGAGCTTCCCGTAAGAGGAGTCGACCTACGAGAGAATTCGAGGAGAATCTTCACTCTTCGAAATGCGAGCCCTATTATAGTGAGGGGCTCGGCGCCTTTTCCGGTTAGAAAATGCGAGATAGTACGTCTAATGAGGAGAGTCAGACGAAAAGGAAGTCAGAGGCGTTGAATTAAGAGCGGGGATTCCTTAATTTTCCTTATTTGCGCAGAGCGCCGTGAAATGAGGGGCGGTCTCTTCCTTTTGGATTGTCTCTGGGGGTCAGAGGGATGAGAGAGCGTGCAAAATGAAGAGAGCGCACGCTTCGTTTGCCATCTTTGTGCTAAAATGAGGCCAATATAGGTAGAGACCACAACGTAATTCACCAAAGTAATCTAGGAGCCTGATTTTCTTGCCTAATGTGTAGCTCTAGCACTGAATAAGACTATGTTTTTTACCGATTGTCAAAATCTCATCTCTAGGCCGAGTTATGGATCAAAAACCACGCTCACGGAGCACAGCGGGGAAGGGGTAGAACCCAGGACGAGGCAAAAGAGGGCGGAGCCTATTTCTAGCCATAGCGCGCGATCAAAAGGCTATAGCTTCCGCCAGTCGAGCTGTGAGCTGTGCGACGGTTGGAGAGGGGAGCGAGGTGAGGCCGCTCCTGCGCGCGCGCTAGTCACGCCGGGTAAGAAACCGCGGGGAGAGGTGAGGGAGGGGAGAGGGAGAGAGGGGAAGGGATATGACTGGGGAGTAGAGTGTCGAAATCAGCTATTTTCCAGCTAATGACTAGCTGGTTCGATTCTTAAACAGCTAGTCATTTACGAAACGATTTTCTCTCTCACTCATTTTGACTTCGCAGCTAGTCGCTAAGCGGTCCGACTAGCTGAATTCCCAAGAATGAATGGGATTAGGGGGTGATCATTCCTTTGAAACACAATTAAATTCACCCATTTTCACAGTGCCCGCTCGCCAGGAGAGAGAAGAGTGAAAAATGAACCAGCTAGTCGTCAAATAAACAGCTATTCATTTACGAATCATTCCAGCTAGTCGTTTAGCATTTCATTGATTCTAAATGACTAGCTGGTTAGAAATGAAGTGACTAGCTGTCTATTTTCGACACTCTACTGGGGAGGCGCACATCCAATAAACTATTAAATTCGCCGACAATTCAGGGAAACGTCTAATCACAAATTTTTCTTAGCAGATCGTCTCCTAAAAATATAGAGAACGAATGACCAAAGGTGGAGCTGATCACAATCATGATAACCCCCTGAAACCTCAATTCTGGACCATATTTCGTCATTTTTCACCTACTCAATGTAATCCGATCATGCTCCACCTTGGACCCTTTACGGAGGATGGTAATAGCTACGAAATGTGCCCTTACTCGTCCGGATCGGATTAGAACGCGAGCTGTCGGACCATGATCCCGCTTTTGAGGGAAACTCTATCCCCACAAAGGGGGCGGAGCTTGCGGTCTCTAAATATAGGGCAGTAACGGGGGTGTCTGAGGAAGATTTCAGGAGAGATTCGATGAGATCGAAGAGTACTGAGAGGCACTGAAGAATAGAAAATTGAAGATGTTAAGAAAAATCCAGTTATGTTTCAGGACTCCAGCAAGGAATGGACGAATATCTCAGAACCGATCATAGGACGATATGCGGTGGAAAAGAAAAAGAAAGGAAATGAGAAAGTCCTTCGAGTGCACTATCTTTCGGAAAACAGTATTGTGGTGTTTGCGATCAAGATTCATCTTACTCCTCTGGAAATAACACGATTTGATCTCACATGATCTTGTGACGTGGCAAGGTTGACCCGGGACCAGGCGATATTTGAATATAGAGGTATTATGAGACACGAGGAAGTAGCAACTGTGTCGAATAACAATAACAGTTGGCGTATTTCAGCGTTGATCACTAGGAGGCTTTCTATGAAGCATCGCCTTGTGCCTTTTGAATGTTTATTGAATCTTTTGTTGGCCAAGAAAGGGGGTATTGAGAAAAATACGACCTTCGAGATATGACATTGTCTATTTTGACGAGCCAGACGAGCCAATATTGAATTCCGCTTTGAGCTGAATAATATTTTCGTCATGGTCCTTTGTTGTGGCAACTACGGAAAATATGAAGTGTGAGAATTCGAGAGAGCCCATGGAATTCTGACAACGCGGAAATATGATTCGACTGTTTTCGGCCAGTGTCAGCTGATCAAAATGTGATCACTGAGCGTGCTATAAAAGCCCTTACTATTCCAGTAGAAAACATCCACCACCCTCCCAGGGAATGGCTTCTCTTGTAAGGTCTAAATGTCGAGCTCCCCTGTCTGCATCTAGTGTTCTGTCGCTGTTCTGAATAGGGGATCTTCATGACCAATTTGCCCCTTTTTGCACACCTTCTCTCGTCATGTCACGCAAACTCTTCGCGGCCGTACAGATTTGCCGTCGTTGTATTTGAGATATCATTTCAATTCAGCCCATATGTTCACCGTTCGTTTCTTCCTTCTTGTTTTCTTCATCGTTACAATCGTAGTCGGTGATGCTGCAACAGCTGAGGTACGGAACTTTCCATTTATAGTTGAGAATTTTTTTTATATTTTTTTAATGATACATATTACAGAAACCGAGCGGAGGCCTCGTCTCGGGTGAGTAGCATCCCGTTTCGGCTACGAGCAGAACTCAAATTCAAAATTTTTTTTGTAGAAACTTATGCTCACTTGTCCAACTCGTTATGGACAAAGTGGGCTTTGTGGTGATACGGTGTGATTAAAGACCAAGGATTAAATAATAATATATTTAATTAATAGTCAAATAATCACAAGAAAACAACAGAAAGGTGGGGATGACGAAATGGCGCTTGTCGAGTGGTTCGACGTGGGAACGCGAGGGAAGGAAGTGGATAGAAAA
>LS575770.1:363914-378858 GCA_900490775.1 Pristionchus maxplancki | reverse complement strand
GTGTGGGAAACGAAGAGTTCGAAACTCTGGGAGAGAAAGTATGCAGTGGGTCGCAACGACTTATGGAAAGATTACTGTATTTATTTGGAACTGACTTTTATAAATGAAATTATTGTAATTATTTGATTATTTAAATAAATAAATAATCATTTAATTAATTGGATATTTGGGTATCGAGTTACGATAGAAAATCGATACAAAACTTCTGATTTGAAAGTAAACAAAATTGAAAAAATTGATTTTGTTGCAGACGCAACCGGTAGTATCGGCAACTTACTATCCACGCTGCTGGAAGACGTGAGATTTTCTTTTAAAAGATCACAACATTTTTTAAGAAGAAGAGAAGAAGTAGGAAGAATCCGACAGCATCGAAATTTAAAAATATTTTGATCTCTAACACTAATCGTGTGTAAAACATATTGCCGTCTCTGGATTCCACCTGCCTCTCATTTATTTTGTAGAAATTGTGTGAAAGGAAGAGACGGCGACCATGAAATCGATATTTGGCTAATTTCAGCTGTCGAAGACATCGGGCGACGTCCTTTAATGCGACAAGGATTAAAACAGATCAAATGACGTCTCGAAATACATACCTATCTGCTCCACTCGCACATTATCTTCACAATAAATATATTTTCATCTTCTTGACACGATAAACTATTTGTTAACAAATAACCTGTTTTCATTGCGTGCCTCAGACACAACCAAATCTATTTCTAATAAAGCGCAAGTGTCTGCGTGTCCCCCCAGCGAGAGCGTCAGAGATACTCTCTCGGGCAGAGACGCAGAGGAGAGAGAGTGACAGAGACTCGTCCTTGCACAACGATTACGAAATGTTGTGAAATCGGTGGAACATGATAGACCAACACGCCGCCGTAGGCGGTGAACGACGCTCTTCTCGTTTTTAAATAAAATGTAATCCTCGAGGTCTCAACCAAAAAAACGCTCCGGATAGAGAAAGAGAGGAACAACTTCTGAAATAACCTACAAATAGTAGTTGTCAGTTATTATTGTTCGATCGCTATCATCCACGAGAAAATTATTGTTTCTTAGTTGTGACCAGTAGGGTTGACCGTTCGGAACGGAACGACGAAAATCCGAACTTTTAATCCAATTATCCCCTCATTCCGGAACGAGCGAAATTCGAACAATAGCCGTTCCGGAACGAGAGTCGAACAATGGTCGTTCCGAACTCATTCCGGATTGACTCATTTTCCGAAATACGAGTGGGAGAGCGGTGTGAAATGATAGGACTAAATTAGAAAGAGTTATGTTTCAAAGACACGTATATAAATCTATTGAGTAAGTCAGAGCAATTTCATCCGATTTTTCTGAATTTCAGATATGTTTCACTCTTGCTAATCCGTTCCGGAACGAGCAAGAGTAGAACACAGCGTGTCAGAGGGGGTAGAAAATCCAATTATCGCGTCCAAGGCCAATGCGTGTCACCCACTCATTCTCACTCTACTCGAGTGAGTTGTGCGGTCGAAAATAAAAAATGAGAGGTAGATTCGAAGAATTTGAAACAAAATCGTTCAATTTCATTTACAGTTCCGTTGAAACATATTTCAACATAGAGCAAAGTAAAAGTAATAACTATTTTATAAGCGATTTGAAAGTACCTTATAGAAACCCCCACACCATTATTTGTTTTGGAATGCTCATGAAATTCCCTATCGATCCACTAACTCGGATTTTCCACAAAGTTATTCATATTCGAGAAATGCATGAAAATTACCACATTTCCATGAATTTATCGAATATGAATACCTTTATGGAAAATCCGAGTTAGTGGATCGATAGGGAATTTCATGAGCATTCCAAAACAAATAATGGTGTGGGGGTTTCTATAAGACACTTTAAAATGGCTTATAAATTAAAATTACAATGTAAAATTGCATTGATACGGGGTAACAAAAAATATCTGACGGCTCCAGAATTGGTGAGGAACATGTTTGTACTCTCCCTGATAGCTCAATCATTTTAGATCAGCATTTTTTATCTTATCAGTAAGTTATGGGATATGTTTCATAGATATTTCTTAAACATTGTGTTTGAGTGACCATGCAAGGGGGTCGGACGCGGAGAACAAAGGAGGTCTCCCTCTCTGACACGCTGTGTAGAACAAAGGCCGTTCCGGAACGAGAGTCAAAAATCCACTCTCATTCCGGAACGAGTCTCATTTCGCACGTTCGATATCGGACGTTCCGTATTCCGAACGGTTAACCCTAGTGACCAGATCATGTGTCGTGGCATGGCATGGTAGGTTCTGGACCATATGTGCATATGATGGGATTTCGGGACACGAGGAAGCAACAACTGTGGGGTTTTGTCGAATAACAAAAATTTAGTGATCATCTTTTCGATGCTGTCGGATTCTTCCTACTTCTCTTCTTCTCTGCCATCGCTGATGCCGTAAGCGCAGGCCCTTTCGAGAGTAAGATTTATCCTTTATTTCGGAAAAAAACCATAGTAGAACCACTTCATCTTCAGCACTCTTCACCCTAATGGCCGCGCCCTTGCAGTTCTTCTTCAAGCAATTTAATGCAATCATCTTTGTTTCTGCCTTTCCTATACTCGTTTCGAAACGCGGCATCTAAGTATCTCAACTATCTTACGTTTGCGGTTTTGCAGATCGCCCCAGGTTTCGCAAACGGCTTGACCGGCGAGCAAGGACTCGGGAAGTTCCTGGATGGGATACTATCGGTGATTTGATATATGATTGGATTTTAAATGTGTGTTTAATTAAAAAATTTCAGTCCGCTGGCAAGTGATGAGTGAGGGGTTTCATATGTATTGTCATCGGAGAAAACCTCAATTTGTTCACCCATCATCAATAAAGCATTCCACTACTGAAAGTCTCTGAGCACATCCTCGTTATAAGTAATGCAAAGCCTTCGTTTCTGTTTCGCATCATTGATACGCCTCTCCTCCTAACCTTTCATTTTCGAATGTGCGTGGTAGATATACGTTCAAAAGATTTCAACAATGACGACAACAGTCGTTCTGATGTCCCTTGGGATGCTTTTGATGACAATTAGAGCTCAAAATACGAGTCGCTGTCTCTTCATTGTGCACACTCTCTCGCCTCTCTGACCTGCGAGAGAGTGTATGAAAAGAAGAGACTATGACTCCTTTTCGGGTTCTAATGACAATCAAAGGAGCTGTCAGTCAGAAATGATGGTCAACGTTCAACAAGCGGTTGACGAACTTACTCGGGTTTTTATTGGTGAGTCAAATTTATTTTTTACAACTTAACTTTAATTGTAGTGCTCGGCATCACACTAAATGTTCTCCTACTCTACCTCATCCGACGCTTTTCGAAAAAGGAAATTGGTTCTTACGCTAATCTTCTTACGATGTTCGCCGCTTACGATGTTGTGCTCGTTATCGTTAACTATTTGCTCATCCCGGTTTGTTTGTTTTTCAATTTCACAAGACAACTAATGTATTCAGAGAGCCATCGCGATTCCTTACTGTTTGGCTGTTGTATTGGAAGTGGAATATGGGTCCAAGGTATATTTTTGTTAAGAATTTCGAAAATAATATTTTTTTTGCAGATTCTTACCTGTTTCCACTCCATCTCATTCATGGTTTCCTACTTCATTCTAATAACGCACTTTGTCTATCGGTATTGGATCGTAGCCAAGTTGGATTTTAATTGATTTCCTAAAATTCTAAGTCGTATTCAGGCCATACCGAATTGTTTGGTTCTCCCGACCGAAATTCTACGTGCTATGGCTGTTGTTTGTCGTCTCGTTCTGCACATTTTTGTGAGCTTTCATTCTATTTTTTTCGATGAGCAATCTTCCAGAATCATCATAACTAACCACACCACATCCTCCGAAGACTCAGTCGCCGGAAATGATGCTTTTCTTGTGTATCAAGACCATTTCGGAGGAGATATTCGCGAAGGATGGGTGGTGTTCGACTACTTGGTACATTTTACATTATTAATGTATTTTAGAAGAGAAATTCAGATTTACGATGATTATAACTATCCTGTCGTCCTACTCACTTTCTTCTATAACATGATCGGGTCATCCGTGCTATCCGTAGTCGGTCTGCTCGCGACTTTGACCTACCGCCGAATCGCCTCATCATTCAATTTCTCCGCCCAATCGAAGAGAGTGCAGCTGCGGTTACTGGTAGCGGCGATTGTGCAGGTATAAATTTTTTTCCCGTATTTTTTCTGATCATAGAATCACTTTTTGTTGCTAAAAACGCCAATATCAGACAGCTATTCCGGTAGTCTGCGTCTCCGTTCCCTTCGCTTGCAATATGAACATGCCCCTGCTTGGATATCCATTGCCAATGATTGCGGAGTCGTCAGGTATAGATTAGGGTTGTCAAAACGAAGAGGAGAAGTGAAGACTTCATTCCCTCTCTCCCCTAGCGAGGGGATCGGCGTCATTGTTCATTGAAGAGGGGGCCGCGCGGTCACCTCTTCAATGAAGAGGGGCGAGCTCTTCAATGAAGAGGTTATTCTGCAAAATGGCTCTTACTCGAATTGTAATTGATCTTTCTACTTGAAACTTTAGAGTAGGCTTCCATAAGTCATGGTTTGCCATATTGCGCCTTTTTCAATCATTTTTGAATCCTTTGAGCAACGATTGACTGACAATCAGAGTTTGGTGTTTGCCATGATTTTTAAAAATGCATTTTCTACAGCGTAGAATTGACATTGAGAAGTCTCTGATACTTAAAATGTTGTAACTAAACAAAAGATCATTGATTATTCTCAAAAGATCATTGATTTAGATTGACAAAATCGTATCGTGGAGATTTGAGTTACCGAGAATCAGCCAATAGATAGCTCTGGAGAGTCAGCGATATATAAATTTGCGATCACGCACCGCGTAACAACTTACTGGAGGCTGACCTAAAATTTGAAATGAAAATATCCATTTACACTCGAGTTAGACCCATTATTTTGAACACCTCTTCATTGAAGAGCTCGCTACACAGCGTGTCAGAGGGGGTAGATAATCCAATTATCGCGTCCGAGGTCCAAAGCGTGTCTCCCTTTTTCCTACGTATCATTATCTCCCTTCTCGAGTGATCGGAGCGGTCGTGAATGAGAAATTGAAAGAATCAGAACGCTTTTATCTCAAAATGACCCGTTTTGATAAGTAGGTCTCAGTGAAACGTAACCAATTCATTCGACGTTGTTCGCCGTGCCGCATTTTGGTGTTGCTCAAACGGAACATCAGCTCAAACACATGCCGTGCATAGAAACCCCAACACCATTATTATTTTTCGAATGATCATGAACGGCGCTACATAGTTACCGGAGCCGATTTTAAAATAAATATCGTACATTCGAGTTAAGCATGAAAATATGGTAATTTTTGCATGTGTCTCGAAAACAAAGTTTATTCTTAAATATCGGCTCCGGTAACTATGTAGCTCGTTTCATTTGGATGTCCTTTCATGATATAGGTGTGGGGGTTTCTATGCACGGTATGTGTGTTATCTAACTCCGAATATGTAAACATAAAAAGTCACCATGAAAGCTTTAAAAAAAATTTCTTTCATGTTAATAAATGAAAAAAAGGCATATTAGAGTATAGTTTAACAACTCTGACATTTTTGTTTTGCATGATTGCCGCTTATCAGTAAGTTATGGGTTATGCTTCACAGGTTTTTCATAATCGTTGTGTTCAAGTGACCATGAAAAGGGGTCGGACACTGAGAACAAAGGAATTTTCCCCCTCCGACACGCTGTGCGCTAGGCCGCGCCCTCTTCAATGAAGAGGGGAATGAGAGGGGAGAAATGGCCTCTTCATTCGTACTCAATCTCTTCATTTTGACAACCCTAGTATAGATCTTCGGATTTGTGTTAGTTATTTTTAGTTACTGAGTCATTAGAAAGTTGTTGATGACTAAAAGAACGTGATGAGAGCCATTTTGAGCGTTCTATAAATAGTTAATGCATTAAATTCTATTTCAGGCCTCGCTCTTGCACTCTTCCCCGCTTGGGACCCTCTAGCGCTTATTCTTCTACTCAAACCGTACAGAAAAGGAGTGGTAGCGATATTCATTCGAGGAACCCAAAAAGAGGTGTTATCTGTCCTGTTTTCGCGAATATTTTCGTATTTCAGATATTATCAACGCCCGTGCAGTCTACGTCAGAGTGTCTATAATTTGACCACTTTTTTTGAATAAATTCGTACACTTTATTGCGTATTTTCACACCTTCACTAAGTCACACGCACATACAATTGAATAAAATGCAATCACGATAGTGTATGCGAGCATCTTCAGGCAACAGTGATCTCCGATTGTAGTGCTCTCTTTGTCAGAACGCTTCATTGTCCTTAAAAATCATTTTTAAATATATATAAAAAAGTATTTAATGTTTTAAAATATTTATAACTGACCACCACCACAAATTGAAGGCATCCAGAAGGAAGTTAGGAGCGAAAATGTACGGATTCCAAACGATAAGAGATATAAAAGTGAGGAAATGATGACAAATCATCTCTTTTCGAATACCCTGCAATGATTCTCATAATTTTGATACCAAAAAATGAACTAACATTTAGCGCTCGCCACCTGTTAATTCTGTCCTGAAAATATGATATTTGAGCTAGTTTCAGTATCTATTTTTCAGAACTCACTTGATTTTTCGCCAATTTAACTGCATAGATAAAAAATGCAATGAAATAATAGGGAAATGGGAAGCAATGGATTATTTTCACAATTGTCTGAATTGCAATATTGCTAAATATGAGGCAGTTCGAAAAAACACTACTCACCTTCAATTGTTTCGAATAGGATTCCACAAATGAGGGGTAAGATTCAATAAATGAGGCCATGATTTCGGTGAAACTGCCAAAAAGTTGGCGAGATATATTTTGAATGATTGCGAGAGGACGCCAAACATTTGTTTTAAAAAAATTGTGCATGAAAGCAGCTGGTACCAAACGATTTTTCCTCGAAGGCTAATATTTTCCTCAATGTCTACCACAAATGAACTATGCGATTGGAAGGCGATATAATGACTGATGAATACCAGAAATCATTCGCTCTCCCGTCAAAAGAGCGCAGGAAAACGAAAGAATAAAACGATTGCACTATTTCAGACCTCGCCCTGGCGTTCTTTCCCGCTTGGGATCCTCTGGCGCTTATTCTTCTACTCAGACCGTACAGAAAAGGAGTGGTAGCGATATTCATTCGAGGCACTCAAAAAGAGGTTTTATTTCCTCTGTTTTCGCGACTTTCTCAGTCTTTCAGATATTATCAACGCCCGTGCAGTCAACGTCAAAGTGTTTATAGTTTGCTCATTTTTCAAGTAAAAATGTTTCATTTATGTCATATTATTTCACTTCTGAACGAGATAAAACATACATACAAATGTATAAACGGCGATCACGATAAAGTATGCAAGCATCTTGATGCAACAGTGGTCTCCGATTGCATTACCCTCACAACGTTTCATTGTCCTTAAAATCATTTTTAATATAAATAAAAAAATATTTATTTTAAAAATATCAAAAACTGACCACCACCACAAATTAAAGGCATCTATTAGGAGGTTTGGAGCGAAAAGAAACGGATTCCAAACAACAAGAGAGATAAAAGTGAGAAGATGATGACAAATTATCTCTTTTCGAATACGCTGCAATGATTCTCTTACTAATGATCACGCTCGATCTGTAAAAGATCGAATTGCCAAAAAAAAACTAACATTTAGTACGCGCCGTCTGCATGTTGGGTCCTAAAATAAATTTATTTGTAATTTAATTGTTTTAAAATGTTCAAACTCACATGAATTTTCATCGCTAGAACGGCACAGACGAAAAATGCAACAAAATAATAGAGAAAAGGAAATAAATGAATACATTTGATAATTATCTGAAGTGCTGTTTTGTGAACAATGAAGTTTAGAAAAGAACTCACATCTAATTGTTTGGAATAAGATTCCAGAAATGAGGAGTAAGATTCCATAATAGAGGTCATGATTTCTGTAAAAATGTAGCGCAGAATAGTTTGAATTAATTAATGTGAGGGGATGCAGTCTTAAAAAAATTTAAATTTGAAAGCAGCTGGTAGCAAACGGGCATACTTTAAAATCAGAATAATTATTCTTCAATAAATCGTTTCAACAACATTTACAGATGAGCTCTAAATCTCCCCCATTAAAAATCCTGCGAATGGATGTCACTTCTAATGAAGACCAGCAAGCATTCGCTCTACCGCCGACAATTGGTGAAGAGGTGAGTATGCTTCCCTTATCACCTAATCGATATTTAATTTTTTTTATTCCAGGATCACTTCTCCAAGCTTCCTTTCGACTGCATGAACGAGATATTCTCGTTGTTTGATCAGTGAGTTTTAGAATTCTAAAAAAACGAATATAAAAACATTTTAAAACGAATTCAGCTGCGACCTCGACGTGCTCTCTGAAGTGAGCCAGAAAATGAACGAATATGCCGTTGTTGCAAGGCCAGCGGCGAAGAATGGAGTGGTTCAGGAACTTGGAATCACCAAGGTTTTAAAATTTTTTTAATTTTTTATTTTATTTTAGATTAATAATGTTCGCTTTCCAGAACGGAGTAGCTGCATACGCATTGACGCTCTGTTTCGGGCCTCACAGAGTTTCCACAATAACAATAACCTCTCGAGAAAGTCAGCATGGAATTTGCCAGCTTTGCAATGTGCGTTTTCAGTTTTTGAGGGCCTATGATAGGCTTGAAATTGATTTTTTTCAGATTCTCATGAGGCAAATTAGAATGCAAGATTTTCAATCCAAGTTCGAGATCCCTGTGCTGCACAAACTATTCAAAACCGTCACTGCTATCCCAAAACTATATGATTTCAGACTATGTTCGGTTACGTTCGAATCTGTGAGTACTGGGCTTTTAGAATCCCTATTTTTTTGTCGGTTCAATTCATTTCAAACTTTCAGGTGCGCATCGATCATGTGTTTTTCACATTTTGCAAGGAATTCTTCAACGTGCCATGCAAGCACCGAGTTTTCACCTCAGTTGAGATGGATCCAAAATTGAATGGATCAGACATAGGGTTTCGAACCACACAAGAGCTTCAAAATTGGGGCTACAACTTAACCGACAAGCGAATCGAGTTTGACTTTTATCAGTGAGCTTCTCTTATCTCTGTACTTTTTTTTATCTCTGTACTTTTTTTTATCTCTGTACTTTTTTATCTCTGTACTTTTTTTTATCTCTGTACTTTTTTTTATCTCTGTAGTTTAATGAATGTTGTTTCAGGATACATAATTGGATGGCGTTTGGGTGTGAGGAACTCGAGATTTCCACCAAGGATTTCGTTCCTTTCAAAGCCGCGCTCCTTCTGAGAACTTGCGCATCGAATCCTTGGAATATCACTCCATCCCTAAGGATGGAAAGCACGCGAAGTCCGAAACAGGCAAATTAGAGTTTCGAAATTATCACAAGAAATTATCACTATCAGTTCAGGTCGAGCACGATTTCCCATCAGTGAACCGTCCATTGACTACGTTCATCACCTTCGACAACCTCGACGTGGACTTCCTAGGGTTCGATCCAGTGATGCTGACGGCAATATTGGTTAGTCTGTGAAACTAATGCATTCTCACGATTTCTCGCTTCTCCTATAGGAAGATATGCGCATCAGAGTGTCGAAAAGATATAGAATTTCGAAAAACAGACAGAATTTCGAAAAACAAACAAGATTTTTTAAATTCCAGAGACGCAATGGCCGACAGCGAGCGAGTGTGTGGCGAGTGCTTACCGCGGGTATTCCAGACATTTGCGCAGCTTCAATGATGCCTGGATTGATTGTAAGATTTAAATTATATTAAATATTGAAAAAACGTTTATTAAGTGACCCTACCATCGAGTTCTTGCAGATCTACAGCAAACCCGACGGTTCATTAGCCATTGGCTCTAACGGAATTGAGGAGATCACGATCAAGAGCGCCCCTACGGATTATATTCCGTCTGTTTACGCGGTCGAAGTTACTTTCCATTCATAATAATTGAAACCGACATTCTCAAATATGCTCAAGAATTGCTATTGTTCGTTTGGTTGAAGTATGATCTGGTGCACCCATGAAGAAATAGAGGTCCCACTCAAAAATAGTGGTCCGTAATAGAAATGATGGTCCCGGAAATATGATGGTCCGCAATATAAAGGTCCCAAGCATATATAATGGTCCCAAATCTGTGAAGAAAATATAATGGTCCCAAGCTTGTAAATTTAATGGTCCCAACTGAATTGCAAAAATATAATGGTCCCTATATTTTTTTTGTTTTTTTCTATTTTTCGATGTTATTCTAATGTTAAATGCAAGTATCTATCCATTTTGTTTCAGTAATTTATTGTTACAATCATTTCACAATCGATTAAGATTATAGATATGGAATCCCTCAATAGGCGGCCCAGCCATCACTTGTGATCGTCGTCCCTGTTGTATGTTCATTGAAGGATAATACTCTACACTTCAAAGTGGTGCCGTCACGTCGTTTTACAATGAACATTCCCACCCTATTCGTCCCTCTTTCCACCATCCCGAATACACATACTTGATTTCTCAACAGATGGCTCCTATGGTCCTCTCGATCTCGACCATAGTGCCAGGACCGCTTAGGGGAGTTCTCAGAGCTTCTCTCTCCATCCATGACTGACTCTGGTGTGCGCCAACCAAGTTGGAATCAAGCACGATTTAGGGGTTCCAAGTTGCGACCAGACTTGGAGGCAACTTGGGTGATCGGGCTCTTCATTTCCCATACAATTTCTCCATCTTTCTTTCTCTCGCTTACAGTAACCCATCGGGAAAATCCAAGGTTGGAATCGAGTTGATTCCAACTTGGGTGACCACGTGAGATAGTCAGAGAAAGAGACAGAACGATAGACTATGGCGAATCGATAGATCGTTCGGGTTTCCAAGTTGCCCCAAGCCTGGTCGCAACTTAGAACCCCCTAAAGCGTGCTTGATTCCAACTTGGGAGCGCACACCAGAGGAGAGACATCTCGGAAAATTCCATAAATATTGACGAGAAATTGTCTACGGATTCCTAGTTCAGCCTCTATTTGATCGCAGCTTTGATAGGGATAGTGAAAACAAAAAGGTTTTAAAAAATAGAAAAAAATACGGGACCACTGTTTTTATAATATTGGGACCATTATATTTTTCGATGGCTTTTGGGACCATTATTTCTGATTTTCTGGGACCATTTTTTTTATGTGCGGGACCATTATATTATAGTGGCCCGGAGCAGGGACCACTATTTCTTCAGGGACCACTATTTTTGAGTGGGACCTCTATTTCTTCATGGGTGCACCAGATCATACTTCAACCGTTCGTTTTGTAATAATCAAAAATTTCGTTCTTATCCATTTCATCAACAACTTCACTTTTATCACAATAAACTTTAAACGAATGACATTGTCATGAAAAGATAAAACGTGACAATGGGGAGATCGATTGGGGTCACTGTTCCGCTGTCGAAACAACTTCTTCTTTTATGGCCTGTCGAAGTCGCGCTATCATAGTCACCATCGCATTCTCGACCGCCTCACTCATACCATAGCAGAACTGCCGAAGGGGGTCGGTTCTGTATGAAAATATGACCCGGATGGGGATTAAATTTAAATAATAATAATATAAAAACTAACTTGATTTTGCTGTCGAACTTCGCTCCGACCTTCCTAGAAGCGCGCAGAAAATCCAGGTGGTATTCGAGGCTCTGGAAATGCGAATTATTTTCATCGTTTCTTACAGAGACAACTCCAAATCAATTCACGAATCATTACACATACTGCGATGTCCGTGCCGCTCATAGCATTGAGGGCATCAAGTGTGTGATTGACGAGATTGCGCAAGGGCTTGTCTTGGAGATCGTTGGCCTCAATTAATTATTTTAAAACGAAAATATAAAATAAAAATGAAATTAATTAGTACCTCCTTTTTCCAGCTGTTGAATAGAGCCTCAGTCGGAGTAGTCATTATTGTATCGTACTGAGTGAATTTGTATACATTGAATGAATGCTCGAAGGAAGCGTTGCCAGGGGGTATGTTCAACCGAGCGGGTCCAGTGGGACAGGGAGAAAGAATATCCAAGTTCAAAGAAATAGCGTCATAATAAATGTTATGACAATCATCTTCAATGAAAAATACAATGAACAAAATCATGAATAGCTCGATTATCACGACATGAATAATACTTTACAAACGACAGAAGATTAAAATAACGAGCTGTATCAGGTCTTTGCCAATTTCTACTTATTGAATGTAATTTCAACCGAAAATGCAGAAGGCATGTAATTCAAAGCAGTAGTCTTGACTGTGATTTCCTCAATTCCATTTGAGCTAATTGCGAATGATCCGTCGCGCTTTCTGTAGATCTGCAATCAACCGTGTAACGAAAAGAAAATAGTATGAGAAGATAACAATGCAAGGAAGATATATTAAATGTCCACCCAATAGTTATATCTTTTTCTATTGAATTATAACATTAAATCTTACTGCCTTTCCTGGAGCTTTGAAAACAGAAAGATCGGGTTCCCCCGCCGTAAGAACTCGCCACACTCCTTTTCTCTGTTTGCGCTCATATCTCTCCTGAAACAAATGTAGGGTTTCTTTTTTAAAGTGACGTTTATCCTTTCATGAGTGGCATTTCGTGGCTTTACATTTCGTGGCGTATGTCGTGAAATTGTCTTTTTGAGTTTCACTTTCCTCCATGAATTCACTTTTTCGAGAAATTGGTATACATTTTAATTGAACATGTGTTATATGTGCATGAACTAACGATTATTGTTCTTAAAATGTCGCGGTGAAATATGAAGAAGTCCAAATAAAGGTCGTCGAAATTAGAGAAAGCCGTCAGATTGCGAAGTGGAAATACAAGATCTTCAACCTGTAAAAGTTTAATTTTTATGTATACCAATCATTGATTGTCATTGCTGTATGTCATTGTCATATGTGAAAAGGCATTGCCTGTTTCGGATTTTGCGTGCTTCGCAAGTGCAGTGACCGCGTCCTCACGGCGCAAGAGTTCAGAAGAAGATCGGCTTTGTGCGGGACGAAATCGCTGGTGGCAAGCACAAATTCCTCGCAACCATTCAGCATCCAATTACGAATCCTGAAATCATATTATTTCCGAACAAAAAACTAAAAAAAATAATTTCTGAACAAAAAACTAAAAATAATAATTTGTGAACAACTCACTCCGAGAATTCTAAACCGTCTCCATAGCGCTCGGACAGCTCTGGAGATGAACCAAAGGAAAATCCGTTAAATATGGGACCAATATCGACGGATGTGAAGACTCGGCGCTTGCTGGGCATATGGAAGAAATGCTTGCAAAATGTGAAGAACACCTCATCTATGGTAATCTGTAAGTTTGAAATGAATTTCATCGTTTAAAACTGTGAAACGACATAAAAAAAAGACCGATTCCAAGCAAACTGTGTGAATTTTGAGGTCATATCGTTTCGGAATGGAACTGATTGTATTGAACAGCGCATGCAGAGTGAGTACTGGTGGCAAATTCGAATTATAGTGTTGGTATTTTATTTGACCACTGATTATCTGAAAAAGGATCTCATCGTTCTCTACTCGAAATCGGTTTGACTTACAATGCAAAACTGGCACCGTTCGTGCTTCAGGCCTTCTTTCGAAGTGAACGTTTTTGTGATGACTCGATTATTGCCGCAACCCAGTTTAAGAATGTATTCGTCTAGATTAGTCTGTGAAAGCTTAGTTGATTTATTTTAAATTTAGAATTTTCTGACCCTCGAAATTCGAATTTCCTCGACCACTCCCTTCTTTGCCGTTGGTCTAGCGAGAAGCGCGAATGCGTTCATCTTCTGGCTCACTTCTAAAAGCGCATCGACGTCACAGCTGAAAGTGTTTTTATTTTGTTTTTTTGTTGCAAAAATACATAAAAAACGCCAAAATTCTCACCGATCGAAATACGGGATTATTTCAATTACACAGTCGTAGGGGAGCTTCGAGATGTAATCCTGTGAAGAGCATACTAAAATTTGTGAACAAAAGCATACGCAACCCACTTTATAATTATTTACATTAAAAAATTATAAATATTATATTTAGATTATAATACTCACATTTTCAGCGATAGTGGGCGGAAGAGCGAATGCTGTCTCGTTCTCTTCGCAATCCAATCGGATCATTTTTGATGGCGGAGGCTGCGTGCTCATCTGTGAAGGTGACAAAGCTATTTCCCCAGTTATGCAGCTGGAAAATAAATAAATAAATAAATAAGTGGCAACAGCTGAGTGTCTTTCTGCTGCGCTTTGCTTTTGATGAACGGTGCGAGGTCAAGCATGTCCACAGGGGAAATTGACTGAGTAACTCAAGCATAATAGGCTTTACCAGTTATGCCCGTAAATATGCTGCACATTTATTGATTTCACTAAGTACAGAACTGATTTTATCTATTGGTTATCATATTGAACAAAGGACGTTGAATGGTTGATTATTACAATATGAGCACTGGTTTACAAAATCAGAAAAATGCATTTGAACTAAGAATAAAACGTTATTTAATAAATTGGAGCGGACATTATCAATTCCTGCTCAATGAGTGCATCTAACTTCAACTGAAAATAACTTCAACCGAGTGTACTAAAGATGTATAATCCAAAGGAGTACTCTTGACTGTGATCTCTTCAATTCCGTTCAAGCTAATTCCGATTGATCCGTCGATTTTTCTGTAGATCTGCAATCGTCCACAAAAAATAAGTTTTTTTACTCGAATTGAACATTCACAGTACACACAAAAAAATATCCGCTAATATTAGCGGATATGTGTAGCGGATATATCCGCTGAAGTGGCTCTAGCGGATATATCCGCTAACTATTTTAGCGGATTCAATCCGCTATCCTCCAATCCGCTATATTTAGCGGATTCATTCCGCAATTTTCTCTCTCATTCGGAGCGGCGAACAATGGCCCAATCCGCAAATATTA
>LS575770.1:340131-357464 GCA_900490775.1 Pristionchus maxplancki | reverse complement strand
TACAAGGGAAGATGCCAATGCGCATCCGCAGCGTTTGACAGCCTAACCTTCAAAGCGCTAACGAAAAGATCGCTCGAGGGCTCATGAACCTATTTCAAGGGAGTAAATAGCAAAGGGAAGTCGAAATCACATGTAGAAAGCACACCAAAACACGCGAAGCCTGCGATGCGCTTGTGAAAGGCTCGTGAGGCTGAGAGCGGTCCGAAAAAGTTGCGATGTAGCCACGAAGTGGCGGAATCGCAACTTTTTCGGATCGCTCGAGGCCTCACGAGCCTTTTACAAGGGAAGATGCCAATACGCAACGCAAGCGAGTGCATTTTATCCGTTGCACGCCACCCGGCGTACAACGTAGCAACCGTAGGTTGCTAGTTCCAATATGCTTCTCTTGATCACGGTTCTGGTTGCAACTCAGGCTCGTTTTGAATTCAAAACAGTGATGCAATAGAGCAGTATCTATTAATTCCGCCTCACACAGGCGATTTCAACTAGACTAAAAAAAATCAACTCGGATGGCTTGCTTTCCAGTGCTCGGAGTGGCCCCCGCCTGTCCTATACCCGCCGAAGTGCCTCTATCGGAGTATCCACAAAATGTCGTACGAGAGGCACTGGTGTTTACGAATTATGCAGGTTCGCAAATTTAGATTGAACACGGCTCTGACTTTACTCGAACATTCTAAACAAATATTTACAGGATCCGATTATTTCCATTGCGAATTCGGCCTTTTCGTCGGGGTCAGTTAAAGTTATGAAAAGGAGTGGAAAGTCATGTTGTAGCAATTGGAAGTCGGAGCTAAATCTATCACGGTCGGATATCAATACAAATGCGATCCATCAAGCGGAAAGTCGGTTGTTTGGCATGCTTTCTAGCTCATTTGACCGGCTAGTAAGAGCGCCGAATGCCTCTCTTGACTTCCGATACTTGACAAACATTCTAATGTGATAATTGATTCAATTTTAGGTGGATATCCTCAAATGGCTATGTAGCGCCCCCTGTGGTGAGTGTTTCATTTTTCGCATATTCATCATGCACATTCGGTCGATGCGGCGGAAAAAGTAGCGGAAAATGGATAAAAGGAGTGTGTAAGAAGTCGACAAGGAGAAATTCAAAGTTTTGAACTGTCACCGTTTCGGTAAATCGGTTTCTTGTGGAGCTAGTTACTTACAACTTTCTGTATGGTTCTGATTGGTCAAAACCCATCAGTTTTTATTTTATGACGCTAGCTCCAAGGGGAACTGAGATAGTGTACTGAAAAAGGCGCATATTTTGTATCTCTCATTGATGGACTCTTAAAAAATTTTTACTTGTTGACTTTTTCTATCCAAGGAGAACATTTCCCCGACTTTTTTCTACACCATGAGTGGTTGACGTAAATCCATATTCACGGAAGTTATATTTCTTTTTAAAAAAATACTAATTTCAGTTCAACTGTGCACGCGCAGTCTCTGCTGAAGATTGGTGCAAGTTTTTTTTCATAAATAGGAGAACAATATATCATTTCTTTGTATTTTTTAAGCAAAAAGTTATGTATTTTTCTTTCAGTATATTGCAAAGTCAACGATGTACAGAAAAACAAAGGATGGGCAGAAATCAATGTCTATCCAGGAGCAGAACAGTACTGTCCTAATGGACAGACTGTTCAATTTGCAGATGGAAGACAAATTGAGAAATTGTCGTGTGAAGGTGAGACGGCGGGAAAATATCAAGCGAATACAATACGCGTTTAGGATACTTTCTCAACATCACACTTGCCGATGGGAAAAGTGAGCGGCATCCGCGGGGTGATCCACAGAACCTAACGTGTGTGCCTGGTGAGTGTATTGTTGTTGTTGTTTTTTTTTAAATATTTGTAATGTTTCAGCTATCACTTGCCCTCTGTTGCCGGCGATCCCAGAAATCGATTACCCGAGTGGATTCGCACCTAGCGCCTTGGTAACCGCTTATGACTTAGATGGGGAGTATAAATGTGCGGACGCAACCGCTCTTGTGGTGAGAACATTGAAGGCAATTTTTGTGAATTTAAGTCAACTTTTTAGCGACTGGATGCTGATGGGCCTGTGATTGCAATGTGGAAGCCGTGGTTTACCTGCAGTAATGGCAAGTGGGTGGATACCAGTTCATTTATTCGGTCAAATTTACGAAAAATGACCTTTGCAGATGGAGTGTGGACGATTCATCGAGAATTCCTATTCAAGTTAGTAGTACTAGTTAGTAGTTCACGTGTGCAAATAAATGGTAAGAAAATCCTTGTTTCAGATGTCTTGCGCAAAAGCACCTGCCAATATCGGTAAGCTTGTGAGAAAGCTGTGAAATCATGGCAATTGTGAGTTTCAGATACAAAATGCGAGCTGTCTTATCTCATCCGCGAGGGAAGCGCGTTTATCGTACCTCTGAATCCGGCCTACAAGTATTGTCCAGGAACAGAGAAAAGCTTCCTAGAGGATGGAACTCCCTTCTCATCAGTATCTTGCGAATGTACGGGAGCTCTTAACGATGGTTATGGTGCGCTTAATTCAGATAACGGCGATGAACGGATTTTTAATGTGAGGCTTATAAATGGAACAACAGTAAAGAGAAAGGCCGGCGGGCGGGGATTGGAAGTGACTTGTGCTGGTGAGAGTTTTTTTTGTTATTAATTTATGTTCTGTGTTATACGTGTGTCCTTTTCGTGAATATGTTTTGGGGCTACCGTCGTGTCATAAGGTAAGATGACACGGCTGTAAAATATATTTTTCATCAGTGTCATAAGGTAAGATGACACTGCCGTAAAAGACATTTTTCATCGGTGTCATAAAGTAAGAGGTAGGGTTTTCAGAAACGACTCCTCCATTCGCGGTTTTATGGTATGTTACTCTACTACTCCTGTGGTCGTCAGACAAGTGTTCTCAGGTACCACGAGGATGGGCACATGCACAATGCAAAGGGCTCTCCATGCGACTTATTCCCAAATCTTCAATGAGAACTCCTAACCAAAACTCCACTCAGAGACAAGTTATAATTTTGCAGGATCCTGAAGTTTTGCTTTACCTTCTTAAATTTATTCACTCATTTCGAACGGCCATTTCGCCACGTGAAAATGTGTGAGCCTGAGTCTTATAGGGGCCTGTCAGTCAGAGGACTATTGAAATCTGTTGAAAAACACATGGGTCAAAATATGTGACCAACACCCCGGATTTTATTCGATCCTTAGCCGACACGCGTGTGATTCTATCTATCTCACTACTCTCTATTTTAGATATACTGGGCTCACATTTAAAGCTCTCTGATGATGACATACGCTGGGCAACAGATGAACCGTACAAGAAAGCGTTCAATTGTGCGTTTACTAGCAATAATTAGAAAAAAACTACGAAAACACAAAAACATTTCAGGCAAGACAAGCGCATTCTTCTGCGGACTCAACAACGAACCGGAGCCTACATACAATTACGGAACTGAGTGCTGAGAATTCTGATAAACCATTCTATGGGTCTTTCACTGATAAATACATTAATATCAGAAAAAGTGATACTGTTTAAACAAAGTACGCCTTCTAGAACGCTTTTTAAGGCACGTGGATGATCCTGCCAGCGTGATATGCCCAGATGAAAAATTAAACTAATTTGAAGAAAATATGTGTCAATATGAATCTGTAAACGTATAATTACTTTCTAGATGCTTTTCATCAAGTACACACATTTTGCAACGTTGTTCAAGTCACCTGGTTACTCCTGACAGCGGTGATATGCCCTGATAAAATATTAGGTCTTCGAAAATATGCGTGAACATGAGTCTGTGAATGTCTTTTCTTTATAGGTAGTATTCATCCAGTACTCATATTTTACAACGATTTCAAGTTAACAGGTTCCGAATGATCCCTAGAGAAATGGTGTTCGAGAAATTAAGAGAACTTGAAACGAAATTGCTAATTTAGGTAAGATAAAGTACAACGGAGAAATGGGAAAAGATAGATCAGGCATTGTTCAAAGCTAGTAGGGCTCATCGCTGCCCAAAGAAGGATAAACATCTTCGCAGGTTGGTCCTCCGTTATCCCTCATGCATAGGCAGCTAAAGCCGCCCTTCTTCCGCAAACACAGCCCGTTATTCATGCACGGAGAAGAATCGCACGCGTTTGGCTCACCTGAGACAAGATTTAGTTTACTCTTAGTTCTTCGATTTCCCTGGGAACCCTCGTTTTTGGTACACCAATGTTATTCAGTGATGCAAGGGATGGCAGAGCCCGCCTAGCATGGAAAAGTCTAACTACCTTTGCCAATACCGTCTCTAACACGGAATTGAAGCTAATTTAATTGAGCTTACTCTGGATAGGATCTGCGCACGTTCGTCCCTGAAAGCCCGCATCGCACTCGCAATAACGAATGTGATATTTGAAGGCGTGGCAGGTTCCGCGCCCACCGCACTGATCTTTGCGACACGTAGAAGGAATACTTACAATCAGGTTCTTAATTTTCATAATTTTAAAATATTTTTTAGGTTGTGAACGTGACCATACATCAGTATATTCGTAGAGCCATCCATGTGAGCCCTGGCCGCACTTTTGATTCCTATCACCTGTACAGGCAACGTTACAGGCATCTTCACCAGCTGCTTTGACAAGATTCGGAAATCCGGTGACATACACGTTCCCAGCAGTGACATCTGGAAATATAAACCAGCATGCATACCACTAATGGAAGACACAAACGGACACTAATGGAAGACACAAACGGTTAGGGCATTTTGGACTCAGGGATGAGGTCTTCTCAAATCAGGAAATTCCATAAAGTCCTTCCATTTCTTCCAATAGTAGATAGAGAATTGACATTTAAGATTTATCAAGGTACGCAATCTCAGTACATCCAGAACTGGACTTTGCCGCCGTCCTGTACCAATCCAGCGTAGAACGTGTTTCCCTCGAGGTTAGTTTCGTACTGCATATCTGCAAAAAGCTACCATTTCGTGTGCTCAGGACGTTACGTAATGGTTAAAAAATAAAAATAAAGAATCGAACCCTCGCTTTGATGGCACTTCCATCGCTTGATTGGCTTAGTAGCCCCGCACGCGCCATTCACGATAGCGACCCATCCCTGTTTGAGACCGGACTGAAACAGGAATTTTAAAAATTCCGAGCTTGGATTAGGGTTTACCCCGCTCAAGTTGTGCTCGTAGTGGTTTCCGACTCTGGTGAACCCGAGGTTTCTCAGATTCGCCGAACCAGTCGGACAGGCGGCACGGACTGCTGTGATAGCATCCTCTCTGATGGCTCGGCCGACCAGTCCTGGGATTTTTTTTATTATATGGTTTAATCTCGGTAAAATCGTAAACCTTTATAGTTGACCAAGTCATAGCCAATTCCGTTTGCCTGAATGACGTTAATGCAGGCCTGATCCGCACAGAACGCGTGCAAAATGCGCGCATAGTTGTAGTAGTACCTGAGCGACTTTGAGTTTCAAGGTTAATCGCAACATTTGAGCACTCACATCACATCCCACAGCTGCGCACTGGTAGGTGCGCTGTCGAGCTAAATTTTTTTTTAAAATATGAATTCGAAATTTTATACTGCAAACGCAATCAAAACGCTTCCCTTTCTTACCTTCACCGTAGTAGTAGTAGTAGTGGTGGTAGTAGTAGTGGTAGTACTGGTTGATGTTGTAGTGGTATCCAGCGGGCATACAGTCTTCGGAACGTTTTCCGTGCCACAGAAGAAGGTACTCGTCTCACCTGGCAAGTTTACGTTTAAAGTGAGCCCCCTCAAACAATCTTAAGAAATTATTTAAATGCAAACTTACTGTTGAACGATTTTACGAACGGTGCATTGCAAGTCTTCGCAGGGAACGGGCACAGGGCGATTCCACAGGGGCCAACCTCCTCGGATGAACCGCTATAATAAATTTTGTCGGGTTGCATTCATGATTCCTGGTTCGTCACTTTCTTGAATTGCATGTTGAATTGCCTAAGAACGAGCAACCGTAATTACAAAACAATACAAATTATCGCGCGTTAGTTGACCGACACCGAGAAATGAGCAGCAACCGAGAAAAGGTAAATTTCCAACTTTTGCCATGGCACCTAAAGTAAAGAAGCGCATTTGATCAACTCACCGGCATGGCACTGGCCAATATTTACCAATATTTTCAATTTTAACAGCTGTAACCAACGAATTTTATGTGGAAATACCAGAAACCTAGCCACCGTAATTACACCTACATGAACTCACCGGCATGGACAATTCTTGCCGCATTTGTCAGTGCATGTTCTCTTCCTTGCGGCAGTACTGTAAGCACCACAGGTTGTTGCGCATTGGCCTGAAAATAATCCTTTTTGGAGCTTTCACTTCATGAAATTCAAGAGAAGCAGCATTGTTATGGTATCCAACATTAGTCGAATAACTAACCGGTAACAGTCCATTCACTCCAAACGCCGTCCTTTGGGCAGTAGGCCTGAAGGAAGTGATGGTAGCAAAGCAAAATGATAAATAAAAGTGAGGAAATGCAACATACCGGAAGTGGGGGAGTGGAGCACACTTGACGGCACGCGCCTGCAAATGGTTTTTGGTGATTCTAATTTTTTTTAGCAAATTTGCGCACTTAGACCTGTTTGACTCTTTCACGTCGCTACACTTTGGGCAAAAAAATATTCTAAGTAAAGAATTGATGACGCACCGGGAACGCATTTGAGGATCGGTTTTGGAGTTGAGACGAATCCATATTCTGTCTCAATTTCAAGTCCCACTGCTGAAAACATATTTTTTTCTTTTTTCACCGTTTTTTCTCAATCTAGATTTATATCAGTCTTCTAAGAGAACGCATGAAAGTCGAACCCCTGCTTGGCAAACTGTTCAAAATGTATCGATTCCTATCAAATTTTGAGGGTTTATACACCCAGGGGCCAGCAACTTTATGTTGACATGGTGGAAGAGAAAAAATCGTATTAATTCGGCGGCTTGCTTACCAAAGCATTTCATGTCAATTATCGGCGTTCCATCTTCGAATTGCACAATTTCTCCGGCAGGACAGAACTGTTCCTTGCCCGGGGTAAGAGTGACAGATTCGACAGCTCCGTTCGGCAGCCGGCTCCGGATCTCGCAGGTGGCTACAATAAGGAGTTGTCGCTAATTAAAAAAAACAACAAAAAACAAAATAATAAACATGTCACAAAGGAGAAAGGGACACACCTGTCACACACTTAAGAGTGGGCATTTCAGGCTTTGTCGTTCGTGTTACAGTCCCGTCTTCAGCCTCTATCTCGAGTGTCATTCCTGAACAGATTGGCCCTCGTGTATAGATCACTCAACAATCGAATGCAATACACTATTTATCAGTGTCGCTTTCTGGGCGCTGATGGATTGTCAGAGAATCATTCTTCTGATTTACTCTTAATTAATGCACATTTCGAAGCTATTAACTCTCACCGTCACACGTAATTTTCTTGATGCCCTTTCCGTCGGCGTACCCGACGACCTTGTCCGCTGGACAGTACTGCAAAATATCAGATACACGCAATATTGGTGTCCCTAAAGTCCGGAAACGGCCCTACGGCCCACAGGGCCCGGAACAGCTGTCACCTGTTCATAGCCAGTGTACAGAGCGGTCGCGCTGACGGCATTGTTCGGGTAGGTGTGGAAAATTGCGCAATATGCTGAAATTTTTGTTTTGGTGACTTGAAAAATAGAGACTCACTGTAGTTGTCCCTGTTTATTCCGCAATTCAGCTGAAAAAAAACAATTATCGTATTTTAATCAGAAGTAAATAATAAAATACCCGAGCCGGCGCCTCATAGCCATTGTCGTGGAACCATCTGCAGTTATTTTTTTATATTTGGAAATTTTTTCGGATGAACAAAAAAAATGAAATCATTCTAAAATTTATTTTTTTTATATTAAGAACGCACCTCCCACTCGCGGCGTCACACTTGAACGATAGTCCAGTGGTGTACGCTTTCGAGCCAGCTTCCAATTGCTATAATAAATCTTAATTACTATAAAAAAAGCTTAGTCAATGGACTTGGAAGGAAACTGTGTACGCACCATAATGTAGAATACCCCTACGCTCCTGCACTCGAACCGGTCGTACGCTGAAGAGAAAGAGATTTTCTCGGATACTCGAGAATAGGAAATACTTCCGTCATTCCACTGCCGCAAATCGCCTCCTCTGATCCATCCGGGAGGGTACTCGGAAGGAGGCACCTCAGCGGGAATTGTGCATGTTGCTAGAGCTAAGTTGCTTGGTTCATTGATGATAAATGATCCCCAAGAGTCCCCAGTTTCTAGGTTATGATTATGGTGAGTAAAAGATAAAGGGGTTTAAAAGGGTGTAAACATTATTCTGGGAACTATTTCCATCAATGGATCTTTTAATGGTAGAAGTTGGAGAACCCAACGGATCCAACATCAATTCACTTTGAGAGACGAGACAGCAGATGGGAAGGATGAGCAGAAGCATCTTCAAGTGATTTCGGAGAGTTCTTCTCTGTTTTTGTACGACCATCGATGACAATTTCGCTTGTTCTGAAGTGCACGTTGCTTCTGGAATCTCTTCTTCTCAAGCAGTCTCTCCTTGAACAAAATTGATACATCCGTGGCAAAGAAGCATGAACCGTTTCAGAAGATCATTGAAAAAGTGGACTATTATTCTCGTACATCCGAATATTTTTGTCGTTCGTTGACAGAGCGATGTTCTAATTGAATTGATAGTTGAGATTCTCAATGAGTGATATAGATTTACTAAAATAAAGTTCTAAACTATGAGACTCATGGCTCACGAGCCCGAGCGAGAAAAAGGCCCTTCCCTTTTCGAGAGTATAGCACTAACCCACTAGTTTTCGAACTATTCGAAGCCGACTGGATAAGTTATTCATTTCTTTAGTTTTGCATTACACTAAAAGCTCCACTTATCTTTCAGCCGCAAGAAACAATGACACATCTACCAGAAACGGCAAAACCTATGACATGCGGTCCTTTCCGGAGCCTTCTCTCTTCGTTTCGCACGCTCTCTAGTTTCTCTATTCTTAGAGAGTGAATGAAATGAAGAGAGGCGCACTGGATGTTTGATCCCTATTTCCTGCTCGTTTTCGAAAAGTTTAGGGACTGTGTGAAAGTGAGAGATCATAGAGATACAGAGAAGTGAACAAAGTGCCCTTCATATCCTTTCGATGACATTTCAATGTTAAAAGCTACTTAATCCGGCCTAACATCAGTCTACAATGCTTCGGATTTTATATTCACTCGCGTCTCTTGACATGAGAGAGAAAATGCGAACTGAGGAGGCCAAATCCTGTAACGACACTAATGGAGGCATGCCAAATAATTCAGGGATTTGTGAGAGGATCTTTCCGTGGAGGAAAACGCGGATTTGAACTTTTACTGGGAATCATCTTCACGTTTAACCTTTCAGAAAGACAAGCATAACAATAACAGCCAACATGCGTGTACACAGCTCAAGTGACAATTTTGATTTATCAGCAAGGTACATGATCTCAGAACATCCAAAACTGGATTTTGCCGCCGTCCTGTACCAATCCAGCGTAGAACGTGTTCCCCTCGAGGTTCGTCTCGTACTGCATATCTGCAAAAATGGAACATTTGTGTGTACCGGACTCAAAAAGTACCCTCAAAAAAGCACAAAAAAGCAAAAATCGGCCAATTCGTCAATTCAAGGCGTTACATAATGGTAAACGAAGTACATTAGTTTGGAATTCTTTCAAAATATTCCTTACTTCATCTGAGTCATTTCGTTAAGAGATTTATTGCTCTTTTTCGGCGGAAATCCCGGAAAGAAACGAACCCTCGCTTTGATGGCACTTCCATCTCTTGATTGGCTTGGTTGCCCCGCACGCGCCGTTTACGATAGCGACCCATCCCTGTTTGAGACCGGACTGAAACAGGAATTGTAAAAATTCCGAGCCTGGATTAGGGTTTACCCCGCTCAAGTTGTGCTCGTAGTGGTTACCGACTCTGGTGAACCCGAGATTTCTCAGATTGGCCGAACCAGTGGGGCAAGCTGCTTTAACTGCTGTGATCGCATCCTCTCTGATGGCTCGGCCGACCAATCCTAGAAATCTTGCTTAATCTCGCCGAGAAAAAAACGCAAACCTTTATAGTTGACCAAGTCATAGCCGATTCCATTTGCCTGAATGACATTAATGCAGGCCTGATCCGCACAGAACGCGTGCAAAATGCGGGCGTAGTTATAGTAGAACCTTTAAAAATTGAGATTCAGATAAAATTTCGACACACTCACATCACATCCCACAGCTGCGCACTGGTAGGTGTAATGTCGGGCTGAAAATTATTATTTTAAAAATCTGATATTGGAAACTCAGACAACAAAAATCACGTTTCCAACCTTCACCGTAGTAGTAGTGGTTGTTGTAGTAGTACTAGTACTAGTAGTAGTTGATGTTGTAGTCGTATCCAACGGGCACACAGTCTTCGGAACGTTTTCCGTGCCACAGAACAAGGTACTCATCTCACCTGGCAAGTTTACGTTTAAAGTGAACCCCCTCAAACAATCTTAAGAAATTATTTAAATTCAAACTTACTGTTGAACGATTTTACGAACGGTGCATTGCAGGTTTTTGCGGGGAAAGGGCACAGGGCGATTCCACAGGGACCAACGTCCTCGGATGGACCGCTATAATAAATATTGTTCTGCATTGCATTCATGATCCTGGTTTGTCACCCCACGTGGAAATAATATAAACATTAACAGAGACTTTCTGAAAGAATTGAGATACTTCCTTCAGGGTCCGTACAACGATTTTTTTAACCTATGCTCAAAAAATGACCCTAGGGGTACTTTTTCACGTAGAGTTCGAAAATCGACCTTAGGAAGCCGTATCTCTAACCCCCAATACCCTGTGGCACACTCCACTCTGCCAGGGGGCAAATGCAATTTCACGAATGGCGGTCCAAACCCCTACAAATTATATTCCATTTTGTAGATCTCGACAAGACTAACATTTTCTGTGTTGGAAGTGAAGGCCTAGCTCTTCTGTGAAAAAACATATTTTGGTCGAAAAATTTATTTTGGCCACCGTGAAAATTTTTTGGCCGTCTTGTAGAAATTTTATTTTTCCATTCGATTCGCCGTCCTTTTTTACCCCTAAGTGCAAAAATTGAGACTGATCGGACCTGTAATAAGTTGTTTCGTAAGCCGAAGAATGCGCGCAACCCCGATTTTCACCCATTTTTCGTACTTTTGAAATCGAATAACTCAAGAATTTGGAAATCAAAGGTGAAGTTTTGCACTGAAAATAACTAATTTGAGTCAGAACAATAAATTCTGAAAGTTAGAAGTGAATCGGAAAGAAAAAATATTTTGTTGAAAAATCTCGATTTTAGCACATTTGGAGAAATTTTTGGGTAAAAAAAAATTCTCTTCAATTCACTTCTAATTTTCAGAACTTATTGTTCTGACTCATATTAGTTATTTTCAGTGCAAAACATCACCTCTGACTTCCAAATTCTTGAGTTATTCGATTTCAAACGTTCGAAAATAGGGTGAAAATCGGGGTTGCGCGCATTCTTCGGCTTATGAAACAACTTATTACAGGTCCGATCAGTCTCAATTTTTGCACCTAGGGGTAAAAAAAGACGGCGAATCGAATGGTAAAATAAAATTTCTACAAGACGGCCAAAAAATTTTCACGGTGGCCAAAATAAATTTTTCGACCAAAATATTTTTTTTCACAGAAGAGCTAGGCCTTCACTTCCAACACAAAAAATGTTTGTCTCGTCGAGATCTACAAAATGGTAAATAATTTGTAGGGGTTTGAAGCGCCGTTCGCGAAATTGCATTTGCCCCCTGGCAGAGTGGAGTGTGCCACAGGGTATTGGGGGTTAGAGATACGGCTTCCTAAGGTCGATTTTCAAACTCTACGTGAAAAAGCACCCCTAGGGCAATTTTTTGAGCATAGGTTAAAAATCGTTGTACGGCCCTATCTAAATTCTCTCAGATAGTCTCTGTTAAATAATAAAAATAGGACGGATTCCGAGAAATGAACACTGGACGAATTTCCAGCTTTTGCCATATCGCTTGAAGTAAAGAAGCGCCCATTATTAACTCACACTGGAATGAATATTGCTTTCCTCAGAATTAAAATCGTGAAAAAGGTCGTGCTCGACCCGGATAAATGATGTGATTGCGTTCATGATCCTGGTTTGTCAGGCCATGTGAAAATATCAAAAACCGGCAACTCACCGACATGGACAATTCTTGCCGCATTTGTCAGTGCATGTTCTCTTCCTTGCGGCAGTACTGTAAGCGCCGCAGGTCGTTGCGCATTGGCCTACAAATCATGAACCTTATTCGGAGCTTCTAATTTATTTTCTGAGTCCACATTTCTACCTCAAACTTGATAACAATAAACTAACCAGTAACCGTCCATTCACTCCAAACGCCGTCCTTGGGGCAGTAGGCCTGAAGGAAGTTAGTATAGAAAAGCATAATAATAAATAAAAGAAGATGAAACCAACCGGGAGCGGTGGAGTGGAGCACACTTGACGGCATGTGCTTTAAAAATAATGTTTAAGATTTGAATTTTAGTTTATGAGAGTTTATGACGCACCGGGCACACATTTGAGGGTCGGATTCGTCGGTTTTGAGATGGTTCCGTCCTCTGTCTCAATTTCGAGACCCGCACCTGAAAATATTGTATTTAGAAGTTGCATATCTTCATGTATATTCCAGATTTAAAAAAAAATCCTTCACATATTGCTTACCAGAGCACTTGATATCCTTGATCGGCGTTCCATCGGCGAATTGCACAATTTCGCCAGCGGGACAAAATTGTTCTTTGCCTGGGGTAACAGTGATAGGTGCGCGAGCTCCGTCTGGTTTTTGGTTCAAGATATCACATGCTGCTGCAAAGGGAAGTTGTGTGGATGTCACTATCAATAACAACGTAAATGGAAAATGGAAGGCAACGTAAACGTAACTCACCAACACAAGTTACTTCCAATCCCCTCGCGTTCCGGGACCTCTTTATTGTCGTCCCATTTGTCAGTTTCACATTAAAAGTGCGGTCGATATCTGAAAAAAAACTAGCAACGAGCTTCGGACGCTTTTGACGCTCTTACAATCGCATGAAATTGATGAGAAGGGGGTTCCATCCTGTAGGAAGCTTTTCTCTGCTCCGGGACAATATTTGTAGTCTGGATGCAGAGGAAGGATTAATGCGCGCCCTTCGGGGATTAGATAAGAGAGTTCGCATGTCCTATCTAAAAAAAATCAGTATTCTCATAACTGCACAAATTTTATCGCTGCTTACCTAAATCGGCCGGAGCTTTAACGCATGACAGCTGAAACAATTATTTATATTATTCGATTTTTCAGGTAACTGTAAAGTTCAAGCAGCACTGACCTGAATTGGGATTCTCGATGAATCGTCCAAACTCCAACTGCAAAGGGCATATTTTTTCATTAATTTTACAGAATAAATGAACTGATATCCACCCACATGCCATTGTTGCATTTGAACCACGGATACTGCATAGCAATAACAGGCCCATCAGCATCCAGTCGCTGAACAGTTTGTTTGAAATCAAATTAGCCATTTTATTCATTTTTTCTCACCACAAGAGCGGTTTTGTCTGCACATTGATACTCTCCATCTATCTCCACAGCGGTTATCAATGAACTATGCTCGAATCCACTCGGGAAATCGCTTTCTGGGATTGCCGGAAGCAGAGGACATGTGAGAGCTGAAATAAATCACATTAAAAAATAATATCAACACAAAAAAGCAATAATATTCACTCACCAGGTACACACGTGAGTGTAGGTGGAGCCCCCCTCGTATACTCCTCAGTTTTCTCATTTGCAAGAGTTATGTGAAGCACCGATCCTGAACTTTTTTCTTTTCTCTTTCCATTTTCTCACAAGCTCACCATCACACTCAAGCTTTCGAATCAGTTTTCTATCAGCGAAGCGAACACTTTGCCCCCTAGCACAGTACTGTTCCTTTCCCGGGTAGAGCGCCACTGAGCCCCATGCGTTCACGTTACCCTTCTGTTGGTCGATGATCCCGCAGAACGCTGAAATAATATTTTTATTTTTTTTATTTTTTTAAAATATTTTTTTTTAATTTAAATTCCAGACAGTAGGAAACAACAAAACTTGCGCGGGGATCCGTCAAATTCTGCGCAGTTGAACTGAAATTGTTGAAGCATTAAGACTTGTCAAACACATGGACGAAAATTGAAAGGGGATACGAGAAGAACTGAAACTCACCACGGGCGGCGCTTCATACTCTCCAGTCATCCATCTGCAATAGTTTTTTTTATTTATCTGCAATTTGTATTATCGTCAAATGCACACTGACTTCCCGCTCGCTGGATCGCATTTGTATTTGGATCCGATGGTAAAGGTATCCGTGCCAGCCCCTCTTTGCTGCAACTTGTTGATTTGTAATGACACCTGACTATGAACTAACCCCAACGAAAAGGTTGGACGGGCATTGAAAATAGTCGAATCCTGAAAAGGTTATCGAGGTTCAAACTCTGCTAAGAATGAAAAAAAAACGTACCTCCTTCATTTGAAAATTGCAATGCTGCTCCTTTCTTAATATTTGGTGGATACTCCGAGAGGGGCACTTCTGCGGGTGTGGGACAGGCGGAGGCCACTCCGAGCACTGGAAAGCAAGGCATCCGTGTTGAATTTCGTAGATGTACTACACTAAGCTCGAATCTAGTGAGCAGACATTGCCTTTGTGAGGCAGAATGAAAAGGCAGCGGTTCCTTCTTTAAATTAAAACGAACCTGAGTGGCAACACGAAGCGGCTAGGAGGACCAAGAGGAGCATATTGGAATGATTCGAGGCCACGTTCGCATGCTTTTGTACGGACATCGATGACACTTTGTTGCGCTCTGCATCTCTGGTCTCTCTCACTTTTGCGCAGTCTCTCTATTTTCGAAAGTGAAGAAAGGATCAGAAATCAAGAGCGGCATTCAACGCGCGCGCTCTCTCTAGCCGGTCAGAAGAGCTAGGGAGCGTGTTTAATATGGATATATCCATATATGCTACACGCTCTCTATTGACAGGGCATCAGAGTGGCCGGCAAAGTACCATTTCAGCGCGCTGTTTCGAGACGATTTTTTGAAACAGAAAACTATTTCCTTTTTCGTTTTTTAAAAAGTTTTTTCTCTATTTTTTTATTATTTTGAATACATCTAGTTGAATTCACACCTTCCACATCGTCTTATTACTTTCCAGATAGTATTCATCAAGATCTGTATCTTGGAGGAAGGATTTCCCTACCCCTGGATCACTCGGACGAGATCGAGCACCGGATTCGACTAGGATGGTTCGCTTGGTCCCGACTATCCTCCCTCCTCACCCCTCGCCTCCTTCCTATGAAGACCAGGACGCGACTTTTTGAGTGCTGCGTAACCTCAACCGTTCTCTACGGGTCGGAAGTCTGGGCATTGAGGGCTAGCGAGAAGGAGCGACTTAGTGTGACGCAACGGAAAATGGAGCGCAAGATGATTGGGATCTCTCTGAAGAACCGCTGGACAAATGAGCGCGTGAGGAATTGCACGAAACTCCGAGATCCAGGAAGGACTGAAACGCAAAGTGCACTGGGCGAGATCAGGCAAATGGACATGGAGCAATGAAGCCGCGATTGTCTGGACCCCCTACAACAGGAACCGCTCCGTTGGCCACTAGGGTTGTCTATACGGAATTTATATAAATTCCTGGAATAAATTCCGCAATTCCGCATCAATTTCCCCACCCATTCCCTATTCCGCATCTCGGCCGAACCGGTCCCCTCTCAATGCGGAATTCCGAAAAGATTGCGGAATTCCGCATTGAAAATAGACCCTGGGAATTGAAAAACTATATGAGTTGAAACTGAAACACAACTCTATTCGCGCCTAGAAAGAGTGAGGGAGGCGAACCGATCTCGCCAATTCGAGAGAAGATGAATGAGTTTTGCGGAATTCCGCATTCAATGCGGAATTCCGCAATGAGAGTGAACCGATACGACCGAGTTGCGAAATGAGTGAGAGTGGGGAATGCGAAGAGGGTTATTCCGCGTTCCGTTTAGACAACTCTATTGGCCACCCTCGGGCGCGCTGGCGGGATGACCTATCGCGAGCAATCGGCGTGCACTGGTGGAATGCAACACCTGAAGAGTTGCGACCTATCCTCATCTGAGCGTTAGCGCCTGATATGAAAGAATTATTATTATTATTAGTATTCATCAAGTAAGCTCCTTCTACAACGCATTTCAAGTTACGTGGTCGATCGTGCCTGCGGTGATATGCCCAGATGAAAAATTACGCCATTACTGAGAAAAAAAGTGTAAACATAATTCTGCGAGCGTCTTATCACTTTCCAGATAGTATTCATCAAGTAAGCTCCTTCTACAACGCATTTCAAGTTACCTGGTCGATTCCAGCGCTGATATTTCCAGATGGACGGACCAATATAACCATTTATTTTGAGGCAAAAGGTCTGTTCTCCTCAATCTCACACTGTCACACGTTTCATGCTTTATATTTCGAATTTGGTCGGGTTTGGTCGGAACAGTTGTCGATGTGGAAATATATTCGACATTTCAGCATTGTTATTGAAATTTTTGCAGCGACCCCAGTGTCGTATTGATTGAGAAATCATCCACGTTTCGAAATGTATCTTGCTTGGTTCTCTCCGCTTTGCAAGATTGTCAATGACAATTAGCGGAGAAGGACTCTCTTCAATCAGCGTTATCGCTCTATTTTTCTGACACGCTAGAGAACGCAGAGTAGAAATCCTTCGGTTGCAAGGCTTTCAATGACACTTCGCACCCTTCACGCGCTCCCTCACTCAATCTGCCGTGCTCCTCATCTCATGCATTCACTAAGGTTTCCTAACCTACGAGATAGCATGAGGATGCGCATCGATTGCGGTATAAAATAGCGTAGATTGCCCCCAGATGCAGCACTCGAAGACGATCCTACTTCTGGTAACCCTCTTTCCGATTACAGGTATGTTTTAGCGTAATACCACTACCGTATGAGTGAGCAGTTGGAATAGGTATGAGTAGGGGCCACAACGCACATAGCCGAATTCTCACCACGGGGTCAAAAGTGTGTTCAAACTGTTCCTCAGGGACCCAATAACCTCATGCTTTTTACCGTTTGTGAATATCTCATCTCTAACTAAAGCCATGCCACGAAAACCACGCGCGCAAGGCACACCGGGTGAGAGGGATAAAGCGAGAGGAGAGGGAAGGGGCGGAGCCTCTCTCGCGTGTGTCTCTCTCGCTCCCCCCGCCCTCTCGCTCCCCTCCCCCCGCGCTTCTTTGCGCGTGGAGCACAAGCCGGGGAGTGAAGATAAAAATCTGAAAAATTGTCTAAAATCCTAGAAAAATT
>LS575770.1:325500-340031 GCA_900490775.1 Pristionchus maxplancki | reverse complement strand
CGCGACCTAAACCATCAATTTTGACCTACTCAAATATGTCTGGCACATTTCGCAACCTCCTCAATCGATAGGGGGCCGGAATAGCTATCCAACGCGCTTTTGGACGAGTGATTTCGTTTTGAATGAGCTTTGTGCTCCCTCCGTCTCGCTTTTTGGCGAAATCATGTCAACACAAAGTGGGCGGAGCTTGCGGCCCCTAGGTATGAGAGAGACTGATCCTGAATTCCTGAGGATCTATCCAAAATCAAAAGTTTACAGTGTTCGGCACGTGTCCACTACCTCTATCTGTAGACCCCAAAGATTTCCCGTCGCCGTGGGTACCAGCAGGCCCCATTCCTCAAGGAACCGACGCAAGTGAGTAAACGGTAGCATCGGTGAAGCACTCTTTTTTTCAAAAATGACAGAAACTATTTTACCTCAACAATTACTTTTCAGTCGGACCATTGATCAAGTGCAAGAAAGTCTACGTCGGTGTGCGTTTCATCTGTATTAAATACATAAACGCCGTGCATACCATTTCTGAACTCGATCGTTTGCTGTAATCAATCATTACAGCAACTAGCGGCTGGTGCGAAAACATTCACATCTGGCTCTACCTTCAGATGTAATGCCACAACGAGAAAGTATGTGCTTGTCGTAATTTTCTATCATTATCGTATCTCATTTAAGATGGACGGCGAACGGATATGAGGCGCCCCCTTATGTAAGTTGTTCTGAATAATCGGTAAAAGAGCTTGTTTTCAGATGTCTTGTGGCGTGCTGGGTTATGGCACACAAGGTGAGAGACTGTTTTTTTTAAATAAAAAAAATTTTCATTTTTAAATTTTAATTTTTAAAATTAAAAAAAACCAGAGATTTAAAAATACAGGTTTACCCGATAAAAATATTTGTAGTCCTCTGCTCGGTGAACAACAAACAAGGCGACACGCAAGCAAACATTGCTATATATCCGGGAAATGAAATGTACTGCCCAAGTGGACAGCAGCTGATATACGCCAATGGTACAGGCATCAGATCCATCTCATGCTCGGGTATGAAATGTTGAAATGAATGTTAAAAAAAGTCAAAAATTCAGCTGCTGGCCTCAAAATAGTTTCTGAGAATGGGACAGACCAAACTTATGTGAAAGCGACAACTCCTGAACTCATGTGCAAGAAAGGTGAATGAAAAAAGAAGAGAACATTTCCTGTCCTAGTCATAAAACGCCATTTTCAGTACTGGCAAAGTGCCCGCTACCAAAAGAGGTGCCCACACGCCAGTATCCAAGCCCATGGATAAGAGGAGGGGATCTGGTGAAATCGACTTCCGGAGGTGCTTTTCTCATTAAAATATCAACAAAAGTTAATTTGTTCCAGGCTACGACTGGATCGATTGCCCTTCCGGCTACGTTGGGGTAGATTTTTTTAAATTTTTACATTAAAATAAATACATTTTGAGCAACTCGGCACTGGCTCGAAGTCGTTCACGTTCGGACAGGCATATCGATGTGATCCGGCCAGTGGAAAGTGAGTGGTCTGAGTTAAGATATGTAGGAGATAGCGTTTATCTGTTTCACTAGACAAATTTAGAATAAAAAATCATTTCTTCTCAGGTGGATCCATTCCGGTGACAATTATGAGGCACCAGAATTTGTGAGTTTACTATTTTTGTGTTTTTTGGTTATTAATTAAATTACAGCTCAGCTGCGGAGCCGTCCCTGACGGAGCCCCTATAAGTATGAAGCTTTATTATTAAAATAATAATTTGTTTTAATCCTGGTATCTTGAGAATCATTTAAACACCGAAAGCGCTTTGAGCACACTCCACATCGTTTACAGCATACTGCGAAATCTACAATCAGCAAGCGAATGGGGCGTCTGGCTCGATCTCGCTCTATCCGGGCGGCGAACAGTACTGTCGCGAGGGTGAAATCGTGCAATACGGCGACGGAAAAGCGATCAGGGACATAAAATGCTCTGGTGCGCTTTTTATCTGGAAAACTGATTCTGATCGGAGAAATTTGAAAATATCATCGATTTCAGCAACGGGGCTAAGAATTGAGGACGAATACGGAACCATCTCAACTGCACGAAACCCGACGCTCAAGTGTGTGCCTGGTACGCAAAGATGTTCACTCAAAAAATGATCTACGAATGCCTTTGCTTTCTTGTCGTGCCTGAAAAATCTATATTCCAGGCACGTGCAGACTAGTGCAGGTGTGCTCCTCTCCGACGGTAACGACGACTAGTACGATCTCTCCGACTAGAACAACGACTAGAACGACAACTAGAGCGACCTCTTCAACGGCAACGACGTCTAGAACGGCAAGTACCACAACGGCCGCTGCCACGACTACCACCGTTAAGGTTTGAGAATTTCGTCTGCTTTTTCAGAATCGGCAGACATCTGGGCAAAAACTTGCATAATTGCTACTTTTTGTCACTTTCATAAATCTAAATAACAAAAGTATGTGCTATTAATAAGGTTAGCTGCGTGATTACCGTCATAGTGGTCGGTACGTGAGATTTGTGTGGCCAAGGGGTGAGTTATCCTTATTTGTGATTCATTCAGGCAGATACCCCGCCTACCAGTGATCAGCTTTGGGATGTGATGTGAGTGTTCAAGCGTTAAAATTAAACCCGAAAGCTGTTCAGGTACTACTACAACTATTGGAGAGTCTTGCACGCATTCTGTGCCGATCAGGCCTGCATCAATGTCATCCAGAGCAATGGGATTGGATATGACATGGTCAACTATAAAGGTACTTTGAAACTGTAATTGCGATTTAAAAAAATAATAATATTCAGGCGTGGTCGGCCGGGCCATCAGAGAGGATGCGATCACAGCGGTTAGAGCCGCCTGCCCCACTGGATCGGCGAATTTGAGAAACCTCGGGTTTTCCAGAGTCGGCGACCACTATGAGCACAACTTCAGCGGAATCATAAGATATATTTAAAAAAAAATGTTTTTCAGTCGGGCCTCAAACAGGGATGGGTCGCTATCGCGAACGGCGCGTGTGGTGCAACCCAGCCAATCAAGAGATGGAAGTGCCATCAAAGCGAGGGTTCCTGTTTTTTTGCTCTCTTTATCATTCTTTTCCTTCTGTTAATCTGTATGACAAACATAAAACAGTTCGATGTTTCCAGATATGATGTACGCCACTAACCTCGAGGGAAATACGTTCTACCAGGGGCTCGTTCAGGATGGAGGCAAGGTCCAGTTCTGGATGTACTAGGAAGAAGATATTGTCTTACAAGACAATAATACATTCCTTTAAATTTTCTTTTCATCAAACGCATAAAGCGCAGAATTTAAATAAATTGCAACGAAAGGTTATGCTTATCGACAGTGAAGAAATTGGTTTTGTCAATTAGTATTCATGTGAAATGATATGTTTAATTTTTTAAATGTTTTTCACTCTTTCCACTCATGGAAAGAGACTTCGACACGGGAGGGTGTGGCTTGAGGGAAAGTGCCATTTGATTGGCCCGATTGCTTGATGGTGATAACATCCTGCTTATCAGTGCGAATGATGAACGTGTTAGCACCAGCTTGGCGGACCTGTAAATTCCGCATTGATAAAAAAAGTTTTTGAATCTTAAACATACTGTAACTCCAGTTGGAAGCCATAGTCTTATGTCAGTAACAGAGATTTCCTTCTCGAGTAGGATTCTCCACTCTCCAGCGCAACCTTTGCGGTAGCGTTGCTGTGAAGAATACATAAATAAGAAAATCAGACGAAAAGCATACAACAATTCCTCCCGTGAAAAATAATACATCGAAAATAAAATAGTCCGCCTGTAGGTTGACGAACTTGTCAAAGTCTAAGAGATGTCTCGGAGAGTTGGGTGAACAATCCATCTGCGAAATTAATCATTGAATATATTATCAGGATTTCTGCTATGCATGTTGTTTATGTGTATGAATGCAGTATGTAATGTCAGGATAAATATCATAATGATGATTTGATATGATAATACCTGCTTATTATTGTCTCGAGTGCTGGCAATGGTCCCTGAAGGATTGTACGAAGTCGTCGCATACCATCTCATGAGACAGAAGGGTTGAAAAGGTGCGAGGTTAGCGGAAGAAAGCTCTAGATCTTCAGGCATTCCAATGGCCATCCAATCGTGCAGTCTGCAATGTGAAACAACAGTAAGCGAAACAACAGTAACAACAACAACAACAACAACAACAACAACAACAAAAACAATAACAGTACTCACTCAATTAACGATATTTTAGCCGTATCTCGTAGCACATAATGCATCGCAATAGCAGCTCTCCGAAGTCCTGGGTCTAATGTTAGTTCTCTACCGCCTCCGGAAACAATATCCTGTCTAAGCGATGCGTTAGAGAAAATACGTCGCTTGCTTGCAACAGCGAAGAATTTTCTGCAGAATGTGAAGAAAATGACGTCAAAAACAACCTGATGACAAACTTTTTTGAAACGGAAACTGGTTAAAACCTACGGATTCGAACTTCACTGTATTGATTTGATACTTTTCCGCTATGGAATTTACATTTCCGAATAACCAATGCAGCACGGGGATTGGTTCATTGTTTTGATTCGGCCGCATGAGGCTCTGAAATTCTTACTTTTTCCGGAAATTTTGAAGAAAATGAACTTGCATTGCAATACTGACAATTTCCGTGCCCACTTTCTTGAAAACGGAAAATTTTCGATGTTATCCACTGAGGACTGTAGCCGATTCGCAAGACGTATTCGGATTCCGTGTTCTACAACAATAAACAATAAATTATTACACTTTTATGGTTTTTTGTCTCGGTCAATTCATGAATGAACCGACCCTGACAATCTCCAATAGATGGAGTACGCTGGTCTTGGCATTTGGTCTAGCACGAATTGAAAGTGGGAGCATCCGTTGGTTGACTACAGAGAGTTCATCGAGATCTGGACTGGAAAAAGTTATTCTTGAAGGTTTAGGACACGGTTAACGAGAATCTAAGATTCTTGCCGAGCAAAATAAAATGACTCACTGGTTGAAAAAAGCAAATATCTCATACATGCAGTCGTCCGGAAGCTTGGAGAAGTGATCCTGAATTAATTTTTTATAATAAAAAAATAAATTAAGTGACAAGTGAAAACAAAAACAAATATGCTTACATTATCTCCAATTGTTTTGTCTAGACTGAAATTTTTCTCTCTATCGTCGTTGTCGCTGACGTTGAGACGACGATTCTTAGCTGGGGGCGAATCAGTCATCTCGAGCTGTTATTAAAGTTATTCGAAGCAGCAAAAAAAGTGAGTCTTCGAAAAACAAAAAAAATGTCCTGAGCGATCATATTCCAAAAGGACGCATGCACCGCGCGTTAGCGCGCTTATTTAATATTGGGAGATACGCGGAATTTGAACGGGACGCGATCATTACCGAAAAGAACGCAAAAGACGCTTGAATCATCAATTGTATCTCGAAAGTTTCAATTAAGGATATTCGTTAATGTAATACTTTATTGATGAAATTTATCGAACGTAAGCTGTGCATTTAATACGGAAATTAATATGACTGGGTCTGCAGTTTTGATCATAGTGGTAAACCATTTTTAAACCAATAGTTTATTGTATTTGCATAACAGAGTGTGAAGAAGCGTTGAAATTAAACAAAAGTGAACATTATGAAGAAATAAATTTGTAGACGATTTTAAAAGAGACGATATTTTCCATGCCATTCGTGAAATATGACTTCAATCGCGAACGCTTTATCAGAATTCGAGAGCTTCTTCTGTTTCAATTTCTTAATCGTTATGATATCAAAATAAACGTAACTCATCACGAATGTGTTTGAACTTCGACGCACTTGAAGAATCTACATTTTTTGTAATTAAATTATTTGAGAAGAATTGTATCCATTCTTCAAACTTACGTTTCCTCCTCTTGATAGTTCTCACCTTATCCGAGATATGTCAAGATTTCTATTAAGCAGTATTCGCCACTTTCCCGGCTGGCTTCTTCGATAGCGGGACTGAGCGAGAAAAAATGGGCGAATTGGGTGAATTTTCGAAATCAAAAACGTACGACAATGGCATCTGTGAACGAAGTAGTATTGCGACGAAGTAGTATGGCCAGAAATTTTATTAGTATGTTTATGAACATGATAATCGAAATGTTTAATTCAAATAAAGGATAATACAAATAAAGGTGATCGTCAGTCTTTGAGGTTGAGTTTAGGGTGCCAAAAGAGGATTATACATATACATCGTGGAATAGCACTTGAACAGCGAATGCCATGTTTTTAGAATTAGGAATATTGTAGGAAGCCAATTTGTTGATCGTAAAGACATCCTGACCGTTTGCTTTAACGACGAAAGATCCCTGTGAGCACTCATGAACCTGAATTAATTATGAATGGATCTTAAAAAAAAGAAAATATACCTTCATTCCTTTCTGTAGTCCAAATTCAACATCAGAAATCTCCAGATCCTTCAAAATCAATATTAGCCACTCTCCGGCACAACTTTTCTGATGTCGCTCCTGTAAAAACCATTATTTGAATATTGAAGATGAATTTCACATACGATAATCGCTCTCATGAAGCTATTCGCAGCAAAAAGAAAATAGTCAGCACGAAAGTTCACAAAGTCCGCAAAGTCGGTTAGTTTGATGACATCTTTTGGATCAATCTGAAAAGGAAACGATCGATACAACAGCAACAACAATAATAATCACAGCACAGTATTAATATAAACATGCCTGCATGGGGTCTTTTGTGCTACCAATTCGTCCAGAGGGATTGACCACATTAACAGCCAGCCATCTCAGCAAGTAGTCGGCATTAAACGGTTTAATGTCCGAGGAGGTAATGTCAATCGATTCGGTGCAGCCACTCACCATCCAATCGTGAAGCCTAAAATATAATAATTATAAAAACAAACAATAACAATAAAAATGATAATAAAAACAACAATAATAACAAAGTCTAACTCAATGATGTACGCCGCTCGAGATAATTGCCCCAAAATCGACGGTTGCAAAAACCTTGCACGTTCCGCGGAAATTAATGGCAGGCTACTGCCATGCCAAGCGAGACTCGGATCGATGAAAACATTTGAAAATACACGTCGCTTGCTTGGAAAGGTGATAAATTTCTTGCAGAATTCGAAGAAAATTTTGTCAAAAAAGACCTGAATTTAGAATTTGTTGTCAATTAATAGCGTTGCACTTGCCCATTCGAATTTGATCGTATTGAACTGATGCATTTGCAGTAGCGAATGGATATTTTCGAAAAGGGAATGCAAAACGGGGACTTTCTGATTATTCTGCCGCGGTTGCATGAGGTTCTACAAATATTTCATGCGAATAATTTTTTTTTCAGAAATTAGAAAAATTAGATGACAGGTAAAAAAACTTACATTGCAATACTGGCAGTTTTCATGCACAGTTTCTTGCGCATTGAACCTTTTTGCGGTGATCCACTGAAGACTGTAGCAGACTCTCAAGGAATACTCCGCGTCGCCAAGCTGAATGCTCGAAATTTGGATTTTTTTTCCTTTTGTTTTGATTACAATTTCGAAATTCCATCAACAAACGCAAACAAGGATTAGATTCGATGGTCAATTGAACGTAGATCAAATAAGAAACGTACAGGACATACTCTGATAATTCTCAGCTCGTTAACAGTGTCAGTGCGCACGTTAGGTCGAGCTCGAATTGTTATAGGAAACATTCTCTGACTAACGACAGAAAGCGAATCGAGGTCGGGACTGGAATGACTATTTATTCTCACAAGAGAGTTTAAAATTTATCTCACTGATCTAAATGCGCGCAAATCTCATTCAGGCAGTCCTCCGGCAGTAACGAGAATAGATCCTGAAATGCAGTGCAAAATTTCAACGACTCTCTCGATTTCACATGCTCCCTCGTCTTCTCTGACTGGCGAGAGAGCATTGCGAAATGAGAGTGTTGTAAGATTTTGCGAAAACTCACATCATCTCCAATGGTCTGATCAAGACTGAATGATCCGCTATGATGGTGGTCAATGCGGCGATTCTTAGGTGGAGGTGAATCGGCCATCCGTTATCTTTAAGGTTTTAAAATAGTTAGAAAACGATGTTTATGATGAAATGAATTAATATTAAAAGGACGCTTAGAACACGCGTGTACATTTTTACACACAGTAGCATCGCATTTCTCCAAGACGCCTAGGCTAGGCGTTTCTTCAAATGTGCCGAACTCTAACCAAATTCTAACAATATTTTTGTCAGATTTTAGATACCACAAGAATTCAAAATCAAAACAATCCAGCGAGACAAACAACAATAACATAAAAGATTATACATGAAAGGTGACGCCATAATCGAACACCAATTCAGCCAGAACGGACGTTCTCGAGCCATCTCGAGTAATTGAATCATGGAGCCTGATTGTAAATAATTTACGATTGCTTCTTCGAACGATATATGCCATGCCGTAACTGGGAGAGATCTGGAAAATAATAATTAGAGAAAACCATAATAAAGTTTCATTGCACACTGAGACTGAATCTTCAGTCGAGAGTAACTGGGAATTGTATAATTCACTACCGTAATTCAAAAGTCACTACCGTAAATGCAACTTGTGAATACCGACCAATACTCATCTGAGCCTGAGACGAATTCAAGAAGATCCCTCGACCCTATGACATTCGGGGAACGAAGATCCCTATCATCTCCCTAATGATTTTACCTCCTGCAGGCTCATTGCCTTGATGTCAGGATAAATATGAAATATGAATATTATCATTACCGTTATTCCGGGCCGGAGAGCAGTGCTGATGGCAGCGACGGTCACCTTGGACGAGAGCAACACGCGCCATTCGCCTTCTTGCTGCAAGCCTAAGCGATTCTGAAGAAAATGTTTACCTCGCTGGAACGGTTCGGGAGTAAAAAAGACCAGAAAACGCACCATGACTGCCGGCATGAATGAATCCTCGTTAAAAACCAAGTATTCGACGTGAAAATGTATGAAATCGCTAAAATTAGTCAGAAGTCGCGCAGGCGTAGGAAATCTTTCGATCTGAATTATAAGAATGTTCTCTATGTATTTTTTATTTGTTTACCTGTTTGGGAAACACGCAGCTTTCAATCTTGACAGATGAATTAGTCTTCGCTTTCCCTGCAAAAAACCGCAACAATCGCTCCGGATCGAATGGTTCAAGGTCAGTTGAGGTGAGTGTCAGTTCGTTCATGTCCCCTTCCAGCATCCATTGGTGCAGCCTGCAGAACAGGAAAGAACAACATCAAAACAACAATAAAAAAAACAACAAAAACAAACGTTGTTATTGGTAAGCGATCCATATCGTCGTAGCCCGCAAAAGTCACCCTAGAGAAGGTTCGGCGCTCGCTGGGCGCTTGCAGGAATTGCTTGCAAAATTCGACGAATAACTTGTCGATTTTAACCTTAATTGTCATTTTTCAGACTCGTTTTTTTATGCAATGACATACCGAATAGAATTCGATTTCCTTGAAACTGTATCGACTTGAGAAGGAATTTATGTGTTTGAACATCTTGTGCATCACTTTAATTTTTATAGGTTCATGAAAAGTCTGAAATTATGTCATTTCAATTTTATTTTTATTTTTAAATTATATAAAGTATATTTTGTATCTTACATCGCAGTCATCGCAATTTCCGTGCGAGCTATTGTTTGTGGAGAACGTTTCATGTCTAGTTTCATATCGGTAGAATACTTTCAGTAGGAAATCTGTTTGATTGCTCTGAAAAACATTGATTTTCAATAGAGTTTCATAAGAAGACTGGCCTGTTCAATTTTGATTCTATCGATTAATCCCTTATGCGCGGTCGGCCTGGCATGGACGGCGAATGAGTTGATCTTCTGGCTAACAGATGACAGCGCATCGAGATCTCCGCTGAATATATTCAATATATTGAACAATAATTGCGTTTTCGAAATTTAAATAATTCTATTTATATTTTAAAAAAACTCACTGATCGAACAACGAGAAAACCTCGTACAAACAATCGTCGGGCAGACTTGAGAAGAGATCCTTTTGAATAATAAAAAAGTTAACAATTTTAAAAAAACCTATCCTGGACTCACTTGATTGCCTATGATGGGTGACAGAGCAAATTCTTTATTAGTTTTAGTAGATTGGGCATCAATTCTTCGCGTTTTGGCAGACGGCGAACTCATTTTTGGTTCTGAGTATTCAACAAATATAATTCAACGAGAGAGAGGAAAAAATCTTCCAGGTCTAATTATGTTTTAAAAAAGACGCCAATGAGTGTCGATTGAATAGACTACGGTACGCGCTTAAAAGTCATACACGGACGCAAAATTAGGACCTCATTCAAACTGATTCGAATAGTTCAGACTGTTTTAAAAATACTATTTTACGATACCTTCATCAGTTTATTTATTTCATATCACGTAGATCGAATAAATCAAGAGATCGAAATGATACATCGTTACAATACAATGAAAAGGTAATGAGAGCGATGCTTGCTATTCATGAAACACGACGCCATACTCAAACACGGATTCACGAGTGAATGTATCGTAATGCTTGATTGTAAATATCTTAATTTTGCTACTGCTAACGATATACGTCTTGGAGAAACCGGGAGAGATCTGGAAAAATAATTTATATAATACAATGCAATTCTTGATAATTCTACCGTCATTCCGGGTTGGAGCGAATCGCTGATTTTCTTGACCGTTTGCTCCTTCGAGAGCAGCATTTGCCATTCGCCTTCTCGTTGCAGACTAGATCGATTCTGAAAAGTAAACAAGCGGTGCGCAAAATCACCCGAGCTCTCTCTCATTTCATAAATGTTGTGATCACACAGAAGGCATCGAAAAATGAAATTCTTGCACACCCTGACATCGACCTCGACAGCTCTAGTGTTCAAAAAGCCCCAACAACGTACCAAAACTGCCGGCATGAAAGTATCAGCGTCAAACACCAAGTACTCGACCTGAAAGTTGATGAAATCCCCGAAATACGAAAAAACCTCGTACAAACAATCGTCGGGCAGGCTTGTGAAGAGGCCCTTGAAAAAATATTTTAAAAATAAAATAAAATATTAAAAAATAATTAACCAAACCTGGACTCACTTGATGTCCAATGATGGGTGACAGAGCAAATGCTTTATCAGCTTTCTGAGCTTGGACATCAATTCTTCGCATTTTGGCAGACGGCGAATTCATTATGGTACCGAGAAAGGAAGAAACTTGAAGGAAAATAAGGTATATTGAAATAAGGGAGTGGATAAAATATGTTAGCTTCCATTTCGTTTTGAAAAAGACGCCAATAAGAGCGAATGAATACTTGGAGAGTTTGTTTGACTCACGTGGGCTACCATACACACTAAAAAAACTCGCACGCAAATCTAATACATCGACGACTGCGAACTGATTGTTCTTAGCAGGGTCCTTCCATGTTTTTTACTTTATCCCCGGTGTCCATACATGAAATGATACCGAAAATTATATCGAATCAGTGCAATACAACGAAAAAGTACGCGATTAAAAAATACTATTCATGAAATGCGACGCCATATTCAAATACTTCTCTGGATCCTGATCGATTGAAGGATTCATAGTGTTTGATTGTGAATATCTGCCTTCCTTCAGAGCGAACGATAAACGACCGGCCGACACTACGAGAAAACTGAAATTTTTTATTCCATATTATTCACCAGGATGGACCCTCCGCCTACGGCGATGGATCCATCCTGGTTAGCTTATAAGCTTACGCTTTACATTTGCAAATTTTCTGGTTTGAACAAACATCAAACACATGTCTTTCTCTTTTATGTTGTAGTATGATGTCTTTCTTTTCTTTGATTTTTGCGTATGACCCCAATGTCTTGTTTTCAATCTACTTTTCCTGTGTGCTAAAGTGCCTAGAACAACTGAACCATACCGTCATTCCTTGAGCTAGTCCAGCATTAATAGCCGAGAAACTGAGTTCAGTCGAGAGCCAGACTCGCCAGTCTCCCTTGCGATTAAGGCGCTGTCGATCCTGAAAAATTAGAAAAAATGAAAAATCTGAGAATTACGGATAGAAACTCACTACAATTGCAGGCATGAAACTGCTTGTAGCGAAGAGCAGGTAGTCAACATGAAAGTCGATGAAAGCAACGAAATCAGTTAGAACACGTGGAGGAAGACGATTGAATGGGTCATATTCAATCTGAATGGAAAATTGTGCCACTGTTTTTTTTAAAGAAGAAAATGGAAAAATGGCAAAAAATTCAACCTGCTTCTGTCCCCGAGTGCATCCAATGTGTAGTGAAGGATTGCTCGCTTTGCTTGCAAACAATCGTATCAATGAATCGGGATCGAACGCTTCAAGATTGTATGTAGTTGAATATAACTTATTCCCGGTTCCTTCCACCATCCATTCGTGAAAACTGCGATTGGTAAAATATTTTTTTGTATTTTCGAAAATGCATTTTCGAAAACAATGCTTACTGAGAGATCGAAGTTCGATTCGTTAAACCCCAACTTGGTGCAGTGTTATAACTGCTGGAATCCAGAGTGACTTTAGTGAAGATTTGGCCCCCTCGAGGCTGCCGTCGAAACCGCTTATAGAACCTTACGAACATTTTGTCGAAAAACACCTTAAAATGTAAATTTTCGAATAAGTATTATTGAAAAACTTACAGATTCGAACTCGATTATATTAAAGTCGTATCGATCAGGAATCGACTGGATGCTCTTGAAGAGCATGTGCAGCACTGACATTTTGGCCGTTGCTTTAAGTGAACTTGTTCCAAAACCCTGTTATTTGTTGTTGTTGTTGTTGTTGTTGTTGTTGTTGTTGTTTCTAAAAATAAATGTAAACCCACTTGACAAACGCTGCAAATGCCATGGTCACTATTGCCGATGGTGAACAGTTTTGATCGATATTGTTGTCCATAGTTGATACTCAGTCGGTAGTCGGTTTGATTGGTTAGACTCTGAGAATTTCAATAATATAAATATGCACAGTACTAACCATCTCGATTTTGACTTTATCTATAAGTCCCTTTGGCGCCGTTGGTCGAGCGCGAATGGTAAATGCGTTGATCTTTTGACTCACAGATGACAGGAAATCGAGGTCTCCACTGAAATGAGCAAAAAATTGCGTTAGAATGCATTCAATAGCTGTTTCAATAGAAAAAGAAAAAAAGAAGGCGAAAACCTCGAACAAACAATCAGCGGGTAGAATCGAGAAGTGATCCTGCAAAGTGAATTGTCCATAAAAAGAAATTACAAATGCTAACCTCCTCTCCTATAACGGGCTGCAGGGCAAATTCCTTCTCTTCATCAGTTTTCTCTTTTTGAACTCTCCGCGACTTGGAAGGCGGTGAACCGGAGCTCATCATGAAACAATAAAAAACCTTCAAAAAGCAAAAATAGGAGTATGATAGAGAACTTGAATTTGGGCGAGAAAATAATTATTTGAAAAAGAACGCTTGCCTGAGATACGGTAAGCCACGAGTATGAACGCCCCCTTCAAGTTTTCTGGCAAAGGAATTGAATAAAGCTTGAATATGTGTCTCAGTAATCTTTATTGATCGAAACGAATAAGCAAAATAAGTGCCACGAATTAAGAGGATTTCATTTGTGAAACATTATAACAATTTCATGCGTTGTATCACGCGAACTGGGATAATTTTTATACTTGTCCAAATGCTTGATTGAAATTATATCTTGTCCGTTTGACCTTATTACGAAAGCACCTTGGGCAATCTCGTGCACCTAAATGTAGTTTTTTTCTAAATATCAAAGCTAAGACAACTTTTTACAACAAGTTCTGATTCTATATAGATCCTGTTTTTAAAATATATATATTAATGAGAAAACGCACAGTCATTCCTTGAGGAAGTCGATTTTCGATCATTCTCGCGCTTAATTTGCTCGTGAGCAGCACTCGCCATTCTCCCGCGACCTGTTTCTGATATCGCTGCTGAAATTTTTCTTTTTTTCTTGATTTAATTCCATTTTGAGCTCACGATTATCGCTGGCATAACCGTATTTGTAGCGAAAATGAAGTAGTCTGCATAAAGATTGGCAAAGTCCACAAATGGCGCCGATAGCGCGCGAAGAAGGCGTCTAGTCCTGTGCAATTCTACCTGAGTATAATTTTTTATTATTCTCTATATATTAATTATTGGTAAACTTCGATAAACATACCTGTTTTGGGTTGCATGTGCTTTCAAACCGCACTGAGGGATTGATAATCGATTTCGTAACCATTGATCTCACAAACAATTCAGGTTGGAAAGGTTCCAGATCTGAGCTTGAAAGCTCGATCCTACCTACTGAACCCCTCATCATCCAATCGTGAAGCCTGCGAATAAAAACATTATTTGATAATCGCGAAGCTGCTAAGAGCATACTCATTAAGAGACCGGCTAGGTAAGATTCGAGGATTTGACCGCTATGGCCGGACATCGATATCTCAGATCCCGACCAAAACTTTTCTGGGGATACCCCTATGGGTCCCCAACACCAAATGGGACTTTATATGGTCATATCTCAAAAACCCAAAAAGGGGCGGGGCTTCAAACTTTAAAAAAGAAAAATTCGCCATAAAAAAGT
>LS575770.1:255241-302936 GCA_900490775.1 Pristionchus maxplancki | reverse complement strand
CGACAATTTGAGGTTTGAGTTCTGACGACAATTTGATGTTCTGACGACAATTTGATGTTCTGACGACAATTTGAGGTATGAGTTCTGACGACAATTTGAGGTATGAGTTCTGACGACAATTTGATGTTCTGACGACAATTTGAGGTATGAGTTCTGACGACAATTTGATGTTCTGACGACAATTTGATGTTCTGACGACAATTTGAGGTTTGAGTTCTGACGACAATTTGATGTTCTGACGACAATTTGAGGTATGAGTTCTGACGACAATTTGATGTTCTGACGACAATTTGAGGTATGAGTTCTGACGACAATTTGATGTTCTGACGATAATTTGAGGTATGAGTTCTGACGACAATTTTATGAAAATACGAAAAAGGATCTGCTCTGGTTACAGGCTCGGGGGCCATGATTAACCCGTTAGGGTTGTTTGGGTAAAATTTAGGCCGTCGTCGAAAGGCTCTCATCCGGGGCTATCATTGTCAGGAAAGGAGGCGACCGGCCTCCAGAGCGTTACGATTTTTCAGTGATAGATAGATGATTGCTCGCTTATCTCGAATGCAGAACAGAGTAGGGTTGGTGAATCCGGATAATACCGACTCTCGGATATCCGACTTCCATTCCCTTTGTTTACTATTCGAGTGTATTCGAAAACCGGTCGGTTATCCGAGTGGTAGAGGGGGACCGGATAACCGACTAAAACCGTCGGTTCCGCACGTAAACACTCGAGAGAGTGCGGATTCGCAAGTAAACTAGAGAGACACCAGAGAAAGAGAGATACGAGAGAGCCTCTGATCTACCCGGTCCCTGGGTCTCTCTCACGTGTTTACGTGCGAATCCGCCGTCTCTCTCGTGGATACGTGCGAAACCGCCGGATAATGTCGGTTATCCGGTCCTTCCCTCTCGCACACGGATAACCGACCGGTTAACGGCCTTCCTGGCGAATCCGACCGGATATTGCGCCCCTCGGATAATAGAGTCGATTATCCGAACAATCCGAACAGATTTGACACACCCTAGAACAGAGAAAGGAACGCAGCAAAAAAACGAGAAATGCTGGTTAGCCAAGTCGCTATCAAGGTATTGGGCGAAAAAATAGACTCTTCGTTGCATTAGCTCTCTCACCTACAGGAAAAAATAAAGAGCACGAGAATTGAGGAGAGTACTCTCTTCCTTGCCTGCCCTTGTGCGTGCTGCATATAAGCCGCCCTTTGAAGGACGGCTTGCGCATCTCCTACGGTTGTCACTAACAATCCGTATCTTCATTTCGCGTGCTCTCTCGTTTCTCGGAACAATGAATATATCAACTTAACATCTCAGGTAACCTTAGAACCTCTAACGTTGTCACTGTTTCAGATGGTTGCTTGCTCCTACTATGCACTACTCGTGACCACTCTCCCTCTATTCGAAGCGTGTCTCAGAATGCAGTCGGGGACGCCTGGATTGCCCGGTACGTTCTCATCTTGAATGATTCATCTTACTGAGTACCCGGTTAGACGGTGTATGAACTTCAGCAATGTGAACAGCATTTTCAAGTATCAAAAAGACCCCTGTCGTTGCAGCATTTCCTTGCAAAACATGTGACAAGGATCTGATCACCAAATCCGAGGCAGACTCCGGTCCAGGAGGTGAGCGATTCCAATCTATCAAAAATAGCAAAATAAACAAGATTTTAATGGGAAAAGGATGCTTTGCAGTCATGGACTTCGCGACGGACGAGATAGACTACACGGGAACTTGCGCCGTGCGGACGCTTACATGCGTGGGACTGGAGGCGACGATTGAGGTGAGCAATAACAATATCAACAATAACAACAATAGCATCAATAACAACAATAACAACAAACTTGCAGATCCTCGACAATGGTGGGCATGTGGACGACGATGGAACGGGCACCGCAACGCTGGTAGTCACCTGCAACGATTCTGGAACTGCATGGATTGCCAAGGACACAGTCATCACGAGACTTGAATGCACCGTCATCAAGTTTTTCTAAACCTGCACTGACTATGATTGGATAAATATTGATTGATTGGTTGATTTCATACATCTACAATATTTCTCCTTTCACGCCATTTAGTACACTATGTACGAAGTATTTTGAACAGGAAGTGGCAGTACTCGAATACGGAAACTGTCTTGCACAGCGAAACAAATGCGTTGTAGTGTAAGTGTTGGGTCTCGCCAGCCTCTATTTTCGGCACAGACAACTTTGTTTTAATGTTCTCCTGGCGCAATAAATCTCGTTTCCATGGCATTGCCACATTTTGGGGCGAGACAGAAGAGTCTTGGATGTCTAGAAGCCCACTCACTGTAGTCTCTCTCACTGTAGTCATGTTTCGTCTGCCCCTACTGTTGCTCCTACTGACTATAGCAGCCTCGGTATTTTTTCGATTAGGAACTTTAAAGTGGCGTTAGGCCGGATGAGACCCGGAAGTAGGCGAGAGACAACTGTTATGTCAGAGACGGTATTGCGAAATAGTTCTCATCCGACCTAGTGCCATTAAAATAAGTGTTTGTTCCAGGCCGAAAAGTTCTACTACAAGCCCATAGCAGCACCAGCTTCTAGAGTCCGCTTAATGGATCCATTCAAAGCCCAAAAGTCCAAATGCCAATTTGCTTGCGATTGCGCTAGGAAAAAGTGAATTATTCAGATTTTTTATTTGTTTTTACTGTTTTGGTGCATTTAAACGTTTTTTTTCAGCGCAACTGAATGCTTTCAAGAGATTAGCAGCGGTTCTCCGAGGCTACCTCCAATTCCCGCGGTCGATTGCCAGGTCGAGTCTCCTCATTTCTCGCACTCTCTTGCACGGTCGACAGACGATAGAGATAAACTACTCTCACCCACCAGAAAGACAAAATGAAGAGACGATTACACGTATTTCGAACTGTATCACACGACTGTTTCTATTGCCAGGCCTACTTCTACGATTACAATTCGCAACTGTGCGTGCTGCTGGGGGCGAGTGTCTACAGCGGCTGCACCGTGAATAAGGCATGTAGCTTTTCTTCTTCTTCTTTCATGCTCCCATAAGCATATCATTTGTGTTTCCAGACCGAATTCGCCCTTGCTTCCTCATGCGAGGAAGCACTGGGCTGTGACCGTGGCACTTGCGCAGAGTACAGTCTGGTATAACACAGAATAATTGTTTATATACAAATTTTATTGCCTCAACATTTAGCGTGTTTTCATAAGTGAATGAGATACCTTTCCAGGGACCGAACCCCAGTAACAGCAAAGTGATCGACTATCAGACCTATTGCAAGTGTGATAGTGGATGGCAGGGAACCAACTGCAATGAGACGATCGCAGCAAGTGAGAATTAACATTTAACAACAAATAAAAAACAATAAACATAAACAAAACAAAAAATAACTTCAGATGAGGGAAACGCTTGCCTGTCTACTCCTTGCACTCCACCGGGAGAACTTAGCGAGCGAGGCATGTGCATTCGCAAGAAGGGCGGCTATAGCTGCACGTGCAAAACTGGATGGCGCCAGACCGCGACTACCTGCGATTATGGTGGATAAACATTTCCGTGTCGGATTCAATCATGTATCATAATATTTAATCATAATCGTCTGTCCGCCTTAAATCTTGATATTATTTTCCATCTATAAGATTGTCATTGCCTGCAAAGATTTTCTGCCTAAATAAATGGTTTGGTATCCGCCGACCCTGCATCATGATAAATTCTGGATATATAACATCTTGCCATCCTGCCTCTATTATGCGTTTCGTTGGTTATATTTTATGTTCAGTGTTTACATGTTCCGTTGGTGCTGCTACTCATGTCTCCATAGCGTTGTACATTAAGGCGCGAGGCAGGGAACTCCCCTTAGCCACTGCTTCACGGAAGTCTGTCAGTCTAATCATGTACATTCCTAGACTTCTACTCCCTGTGTTGGCGGTTGCGGTGCGTATCTTACCGAGCTCGAATTCAGGTCTCCGTCTCTTCATTTCTCACAAACTCTCACCCGGTCGACTGACGAGAGAGAGTGCGTAGAGTGAAAGGACAGCTACCAGATTAAAATGGATCACAAAATGAAGAGGCGCATGGTTAACCGTGAACGTAATGCTTTAGGGAAAGAGTTTGAAGTACGAAGGAGTGAACAATACTAAAATTTACTGCACATGAAATAATGGATATCAAGGAGCAGCCTGTAATGAGACGCTTGGAGCAAGTGAGTATAGTTTCATCGACGACAAGCTGTTCAGGGGCATGCTTACATAGATCAGTAACAAACACGATCTGGTGAGAAATTTAACGTCACCAGCGTAGATACACACACAGACAGGTAGTCATACATTTTTAACTCGACTTTCAGATGAACAAAACGCCTGCGCTCCTGATCCCTGTACTCCACAAGGCGAAAAGATCGTTAGAGGCATCTGTATCCGGCAGAGCGCTGAGACTTCTCCCGATGGCTTGGGATACTACTGAATCTGCAAAAATGCCTGGAAGCCGGAGAAAGGGACCTGCGTGCCAGTTTTTCAGTTATTAAAATAAGTCTTTTCCCTCCCCTCAATAAATTTTGTTCAAGAACTTTCTCCATCAACAACAACATAAACAAGAACAGCTTGCAATAAGGAAGCGCGGTGCATTCAAGCCGCTCATATAACGAAATCGCCGTCTCTTCATTTCGCATACTCTCTCGTCAGTCGACAGGTCGAGGGAGTGTGTGAAATGAATAGACGATGACTAGTAGTTCGAACTCTATAGAGTATAGATACAATAACACTTTCAAATCCGATCACTGACCGAATCGACGAGGGACAATATGGAATGAGGAGAGAGCAGGGACAAGGAGCGCTATGACGGGGGTACAGAAGTACATTCACAGCTGTTCCATTGTGGTTTAAAAACCGGGAGAACGGGCGCAAATCGCACTTAGTCATGTATCGGGCTGTCCTGCTGCTGACGTTTCTCGCTTTTTCGGCGCTGGTGAGCTATTTTTATCCCGGGATGGCTAGATCGCTTGCGTTTCAGGCCGTGAAATTCTACTACAAAGCCGTGACTGGACCAGCTACGCGAACCCGTTTGATGCACCCATTCAACACTTACGTGACAACTTGCGCACACGCGTGCGATTGTGCTCGGCTAAAGTGGGTTTTTCCCGACTTTCTTTTCAACAAATGTTTTTTAGTGCAACTGAATGCTTTCGAGAGCTGAAGAGGGCGTATCCGCCCATACCAAGCATCCCCCATCTCGATTGCCAAGCCTATTTCCATGATTCGAAAACGGGCATGTGCGAGCTGCTCGGGCAGAGTGCCAACAGCGGAGGAGGCACTGTGAGCAGGGTATTTATTCCTTTTTATTATCATTTTTATGATTAGAATGTTAATTCCAGACTGAAAACGTGCTGGTCGCTAGATGCGAAGATGCGCTCGGCTGCATCAATGGCGCTTGCGATGAGTACATCATGGTATGAATAGAACATCATTTCAGCCTCTTTCGAATTCGGTAAACTTAGCAAATCATCAAGGACATTCCAGGGATTGAGCTACTTTTACAATGGCGTGATTGATTCCCATACCTATTGCAAATGCCACCCCGGGTGGCAGGGAGCCAACTGTAATGAGGCCATTGCACCAAGTAAGTGATTAATAGGTTCAGACTAAACAAAAAAGCTTTAAGATGAGCGAAACGCGTGTGTTCCTAACCCCTGCACGTACGCAAAAGCTAAAACAACCGATTTTGGGATCTGCATAAGAAAGAAAGGAGGATACGACTGCCTTTGCAGACATGGCTTCTACTATTGCTCTAAACATGCAACCTGCGATTACATGGCATGATCTGTAGATTTCGTAGTTTATTTCGTAATTAATTGTCCAGAATAAAGCATCCTTTCGGTGTAAGTAAGGAAGGAAGGAGGAGAAGTCTTGACAAGGACTAGCCTTTAATGCACTCATAATATCGCATTCACACTCGCCGTATTTTTTCGTTTGACAATGTAACATTACAAACATCAATCCACTGGCTCACTAGCGACAACGACTAAATCCAACTCAAACGACAAATCGCGCTCACATCGTTGTAATTGGTCTGCAGCATTATCTTGATTACAGATTACGATTGTATATTATTATTCTCAAAATCCATTCTAAAAGAAAAGAAAACTTTCAAAAGAACAAGAACGAAATAGGGGAGGATTCCTGGATTTCTGAAACCTGATGCTGAAATGACACTTGAAGTCCTTCTGTTCTTTCAAAAAGGAAGAAAGCCAACGAAAAAAGCGGAGATTCCAGAGAAAACCAGCGCTTGTATGTGGCTGAAATTGTCATTTCTTTGATGAGGAAGTGGTATAAAACGCAGCAGGCCTCTTCAAAAATCAGTCGAAAATGATTCTCATCCATCTCATCCTCACTTCGCTCTACTTCGAGTCCCTTTCAGGTAAATATTTAAACGAATTTATCGAATTTTTCGCATCAGCTCTCGCACCCTGCCCTCTGCCCAATGAGGTTCCTCCTTCTGAATACCCTGACGGCTGGGTCAGAGCTGGCGACTTGAACCAATGGAATGACGGAAGTGAGCTATTCATCGAATAGGAAAAATAAATAAAAAAAAACACTTTTAGCGGACGACTGGTTCAACTGCACAAACAACAGATATCTGGGGGTAAATTTTATGCTTTTTTTGTGTTTTTCGCAGAAAACGCTCTTCATTCTAGCAAATGGGCCTTCGCTCAACTCCCTTCACCCATGCACAAAGGGCGTTCCGTTGCAATACAACCACCAAGAAGTGCGTTCATTTATTTTTTGAAAATTAATTAATTTTTGCATTATTCAGATGGGTCAACAACGACGGTTTCGACGCACCGCAGTTTGTGAGATTAAAAAAAAGATATTATTAAAATTAAATATTTTCCAGCTCAACTGCGCCGTGCAGCCCGCGGGATCCAGTTAGAATTTTGATTATTTTCGAAAATGTTTCGAAAATATTACTTGCAGAAATCTGCTCGGTCAAACACAACCAAGAGGACGGTGGAATAGGAAACATCGCCTTCTTGGAAGTGGTGCGCAGCGTAGACTACTGTCCGCCAGGATTTGTGGCTGATTTCACCCATGGCTCATTCGGAGACTTCAAAGGAACACCGATGAGCTCTATCGTGTGCAAAGGTTGCAATTATTTTTTAAAATTATTATAACATTATTAACTTCAGCCGGGAAGATTTCACACAACGAACAATGCGGAATTTGGGTATCCGGTGGCGTACCCTCCATTAAATGCGTCCCTAGTAAGTTTAAACAATACTTTCTGATTGCAACATGCGCACTGGGTTTGATAAAACTGCAACCCACGATACTGATATCGGTATCTTGTCGCTTTGGACGAAGGTTTTGATCGGTGATGGTGGCCATCAAACCAGTGAATTGCAGCCTACTGCCGGATCTATGATGAGCTACCGGACGGTACACGAGTGCCTATGCTGCTCACACCGGGTGAAGAACAGTACTGTGCGAGCCCAGCGGAGTCCCTGTACTTGGTCGACGGCACATCTGTTGAAGTCATCGAGTGCTCGAGTGAGTGACCTGCGAGTTCGAGTCCCGTGCTGGGATTTTTGCAAAAATTGAAGATCAAATTCAGGAACCGGTCTGCACACAAAGGCTGGTGGCAAGGTCAAAGATTATTTGAGATGCAAAACGCCGGCGTTTAAGTGCGCTCCGGGCAAGTGCTATTGAATTTCTGAGGAATGGTCTTACTCTCTCATTTCGTAATGTTCTCTCATCGGTGAGAGAAGCGAGAGAACATGGGATAGTGAGAGAATCAGACGATTGCTCGAATTTCTCGTTCATTAATTTCGGATTTACTGATTTAGAGCGCATTCCTTTATACCTGTTTCAGCCTCTTGCCTCATCAAGAATAAGAAATCAAACGGTGCTCTCGAAAGCGTCATTCTCAAAGCCGGTAGTGAGCAATACTGCCCAGACCAAACAATCGCGAAATACTACGGAGCAGGGATCAAGGAGATGAAGTGCGAACGTAAATTTGGTATACAAAGACCCAGTATATAAGCTGGAAAACTCAGGTTCTGGGCTCCAAATTACGCTAGAGGACGGCAGTGTTAATACTTACCCGAAGTCAAATGCTCCAATTATCGAGTGCGCGCGTAAGTTCACTTCTAACTCTATGTATGACTCATACATACAACATCTCATGCATTTGGGATTTCATCTCAGACCGGCGAGAAAAAAGACGAATAAAAATGCCGTCCTATTTCATATTTACAGCGACCTGCCCAATCTACAATGTGCTAGCGAATGGTAAAGAAGAATTTATGCTTCTCGAACCAGGAAAGGAACAATATTGTCCCGAAGGACAAATTGTTGAGTTTGACAGTGGATCTGTTATCCTTGAGTTGAAGTGCACAGGTGAGTGTAAATAGTGTAAAACGATGCACTTCTGATGTTTTGAGAAGAAAGACTATGGATCCGTGATGAGGGAGGCAACATTGCATGGCCGAAAGGAATTCCGGCCTATTTACAGTGTACGCCGGGTAAGTCCTAAAATAATTTTAAAAAAATAAAAAATAAAAAAAATTCGTAATTCACTAATATTTTCAGGCAAATGTACCCAAACTTGTGTTGGTCCAACGACAACTACGACAACTACGGCCGCGCCAACGACTACAACGATTCCGGTGGGCTATAATTATTTTAATTTTTTCCTGTGAGGTTACATCTTAGAAGATGTATATTGATCTACAAAATCTTGGAAGCAAAATAATTTTTGATTTCAGGCCTACTGCCCACCTGACGGTGTCTGGAGTGAATGGACGGTTGCTGGTTAGTTTAGTGGCATTATTATAATAATATCACCTCCTGTAAACTCAAGTTATTATGTACCTAAACATTGTAAATAACTGAACACATCAATGAATCCGTACAGACGCATGTGCGACTTCTTGCGGTTCATACAACGTCGCCGCTAGGAAGCGAACGTGTACTGATAAGTGCGGAAAGAACTGCCCATGCAGGTCAGTTTCTGATCAAATTCGCAATATTTTCTTATGAAATGGATCAAAATTTGAGCGAAAACACGTCAAATTTAGCGGTCCCTCTGAGGATACCGGTCCATGTGGAATTGCAATGTGCGCTTTCCCTGCGAAATCGTGCAACGCACCGTACATTAAGTCGTTGAATTGTAAGTCTTTTTTCAAACATTAAAATAAATTATTTTTAAAAATCAGATGAAACGAATAATTTCTTCTGTGGCTTGGAAAACGTTCCGAAGGTTGTATGTCCGATGGATACTACCACAACAACAACATCGACGACAACGACAACAACTACTACTACAACTGTGAAGGTAAGAAACGGTATGTTTAGATTATGCTCAAAAATTAAATCTTGACATAAAATAAATACAAAAAGTAGACATCACAAAACAACAATTTTAGCCCGATACGGCGCCCACCAGTGCCCAGTTGTGGAATGTTATGTGAGTAATCAGAAATAAAATCGATAAAACGAGAAATAATTATAAATCAGGTACTACTACAACTCTGCCCGCATTTTGCATGCATTCTGTGCAGACCAAGCATGTATAAACGTCATTCAAGCGAATGGCATTGGCTATGACTTGGTCAATTATTCAGGTAGGAAATGCTGGATTCACCCATTTACTCTTTTCCTAATTTAGGTGTCGTTGGCCGAGCTATCCGCGAGGATGCTATTACTGCTGTACGGGCAGCCTGCCCCACTGGTTCGGCAAATCTGAGAAATCTCGGGTTCACAAAAGTTGGAAATCACTATGAGCATAATCTCAGCGGGGTGAGCCTCAAACTTATGTTAGCTGATTAGAAACTCAAACTTCAGTCCGGTCTCAAGCAAGGATGGGTGGCTGTCGTGAATGGAGCCTGCGGTGCTACGAAACCGATCAAGAGGTGGAAGTGCCATTACAGCGAGGGTTTGTTCCGCTCAAAAAAATGTTATGAATTCAAATTTAATCAGATATGCAGTACGAAACTGACCTCGAGAAGAATACATTCTACAGGACGGAGGCAAAGTCCAGTTCTGGATGTATTAATAGTGTTTACACGATCGTAGATAAATCTTCTATTCACTTCTATTCAAATGTGTTTGCTGCTTGTCACACTATTTTAGCTAGCACACAGCGTGTCAGAGGGGGTAGATAATCCAATTATCGCGTCCGAAGCCAACGCGTGTCCCTCTTTGCTCTCCCTGTTATTTTCGCCCTTCTCGAGTGAGCTGAGCGGTGGAAAACGCATAATGAGAGGGAGAATCGCGCAAAATTACAAATGGTTCCAATGAAACTTAACCAATTCATTCGATGCGTCCGTTTATTGTAAGGCCGTGTCGGTATCACTCTCGCTCGTTAGATAACTCGGCTTCCGTTCATAGAAACCCCTACACCATTATTATTGTTGGAATGGTGATGGACTTAATTGGATTTGAATTTTTATATTTTTTGCTTCGTTCGAGTTAAGCAAGAGAATAGGGTATTTTTGCACGTTTCTCGAAAACTTTACCCTACGGAAAAAAATCGGCTCTAATTAAAAAGTAGCACTGTTCATTACCTTTCCAATAATAGTAATGGTGTGGGGGTTTCTATGAACGGTAGTCGAGTTATCTAACGAGAAACTTGTGATTATCGAAAGTGCTCATGCCAGCATTCAAAATATTTCAATGGAACCAGAAGCAAGAGACAGGCATCTTTGCCCATTGCTCAAAGACGATGTTATTTTAGATTTGCATATTTAATCCTTATCAAGAAGATATGGGATATGCTTCACAGGTTTTATGAAACCATTGTGTTAGAGTGACCATGACAAGGGTCGGACGCGGAGAACAAAGGAGTTCTGCCTCTCTGACACGCTGTGTCGTGTAATGTTGAGGCAAGGGCGGCAACAGGTTCGTGCGGCACAGCGTGTCAGAGGGGAAGAACTCCTTTGTTCTCCGCGTCCGACCCCTTTTCATGGTTAATAGTAGACAATAGTTACGAAATACCTGTGAAGCATATCCCGTATCTTAGTGATAAGGAGAAAATATGCAAATCTAAAAAAATAAGTTTGTTAATTAGGGAGCCTAGAAGTACCCCTCCTGATTCTGACTCTTTTAATTAAATTTGAATAATGAAAATAGAAGCTTCTGTCACGTCATTGCGCGGCGGCGACTTTCTCTGCTACTGTCAATAGAAACCCCCACACCAATATTTGTTATGGACTGCTATAGACGGTAGCCGAGAAAGTCGCCGCCCGGCGAAATTGTCGATTTGCAAAGATGCCGCAAACAATGAAAATAAATTGGATATGTTTCACTGAGACTCATTTAACCAAACGGGCCATTTTGGCTAAAAGCTGTTTCATTTTCTCAATTTATAATTCACGACCGCTCCAATCACTCGAGTTGGGCGAAAATGATAGGCAGGGAATAGGGAGACACGCATTGGACCTCGGACGCGATAATTGGATTATCTACCCTCTCTGACACGCTGTGTAGCATCCGTGACAATATGTGTCCGCTCGTGAACTTTCGTGCGCAATCGGGACAAAATGTGTGCAGCCGGGTGAATGGGCGGAGCTTACTGCAGTCACTTCATCGTGCTAGTCTCATTCCAGCTCTGCCCTAGTGTCAGTCCTGATGTTCATCTACCTCATTCCGGCCGCCCTCATCATGTACTTCCTAGTGAAGAGGTGAGTGCAACTGACACTACGTCGCAATTCTTCTTCAAATCCAGATTGATCCTGGAGCGGTTCTCGATCGGTGCTGAAGGCAGGTGAGTGATATTTTGGTCTTAAAAGAGCCAAATCGTTCTTCACATCGTTCACGATCAGATGGGTGGTCATTTCTGGCTGCGACTCGGGCTTCGGCCGTCTTACTGCACTAAGACTCATTAGAAAAGGAGTAAGAGTGCTTGCGGGCTGCTACACGCAAGAGGTATCGTTGGGTTTGCTAGCAAATTTCTCGTTCGAAAATCGATCAACCTATCCTTTACAATATTTTAGTCGATCGTTGAAACATACACGATGCAGGGTCGCGACTCGCTCGAGCGGGCTGCAGTAGAAATTCACTGCTCGACTAACCTCCACCCCTTCCATCTCGACATCACAAGCGACGACTCGGTCAAGAACGCATTCGATTTTGTGAAGAAGACGCTGGATGCCAACGTTCGTTCATTTCGTGCGCTCCTTTCTGTTGCTGAATAGGATTTTCGAAAACAACAGGACACTATTGATTGCTAAAGAGGTGCGCGAATCTTTACTTCAGGACGCCATGTTGTGGGGACTCGTCAACAACGCTGGAGCATTCCCACTATTCGGCCCCGACGACTGGTGCTCGGTGAAACAGTACAGGTCTGTGAATTTCATCATCCATTATTTTCGAATCGAGGATAAAGAGATCATGAGCGTTGTGCAATGACACGTTCCTTTGATGTTACGAATTATGTGTTTATGAGACGAATCGCGAGAGAATCACCCATTTTCGACCTCCCTGTGCGGTAGAACAAAAGTTGTTCCTACCAGCCCCCAAAGTGAACCCAAGGTACTTCGAATGATGCTCTTTCAAACTGCGCTTTTAGAATTTTGATATTGGGTCTAAATTTCACAATATGAAAGATCAAAGATCACGTATACAATAGGATTTCGCAAAATGCTCGTCACGGAAATGATCATAACTCGGTTCAAAATCAAGATATTGACTCGATCTAAGTTTCATTAGGTAGATAAAAGATCGAACAATATTTCGCGACACTGAAACTCATTTCTGGCTGATGCGCTGGTGCGGAGCGGTCGGGTGGCCGTCAAGACGGTGCCACTATGTGGATACCGATTTGCCTGTTAAGCCACTATGTTTTTTTCAAAGAACCTATTTATGTCTAAGAAATATCCAAAAATCAGCAAAATCGGAGATGGTAAAAAAAAATAGCCCGCACTTTAGTCCGCCGGTTCGAAAATGAGTTTCAGGAAAAGTAAAGTTAAGCACTCCATTTCATCACATATGTGCTCAAAGTGATTGAATATTATCAGAAACATTCAAAAAATTCTATTGGAACACTTTACGGGTCCAGTAATGGAAGAAAAATCGATATTCTGACCCATGGTGACCAGCTTTTACAAAGTGCTCTGAATTAGAGCCCATTAAACTTTCTAATGCTTTTAAAAGCGCCCTAGGGGTAACTTTTTACGTAGAACTCGAAAATCGACCTTAGGAAGCGGTATCATGAAACCCGACCCAGACCCCATGGCACCCACTCCGGAACCAGGGGGTATGTGGTACCTCCGGAATTTTTTTCTCAAACCTATACATGTGATAGTGAATTTTGTAGATCTCGACGAGATGAACATTTTCTGTGAAGAAAGTGAAGGTCTAGCTCTTCTTAGAAAAAAGTTGTAGTGGCCGGAAATTTTTTACATGAAATTTTTCAGACCGCTGTAAGATCGGATTTTCAATTCAAATCATTGATTTTTTGAGTGGAAATTACTTAATTGGTCATAAATAAAGTTTTTGGAACGTTTGGGACATTTTGAGAGAAAAAATATTTTTTCGAAAAAAATCTGAATTTGAAAAAAGTCAAAAAAATTATTTTCGTCCAATCCTCTTCAAACTTTCTGAAATTTGTATTCTAAGTCAGATTGATAATTTCTGATGCAAAAATCAAGGGTAAGCCTCGAAAATCTGATCTTACAACGGTCTGAAAAATTTCATGTAAAAAATTTCCGACCACTACAACTTTTTTCTAAGAAGAGTTAGACCTTCACTTTCTTCACAGAAAATGTTCATCTCGTCGAGATCTACAAAATTCACTATCACATGTATAGGTTTGAGAAAAAATTCCGGAGGTACCACATACACCCTGGTTCCGGAGTGGGTGCCATGGGGTCTGGGTCGGGTTTCATGATACCGCTTCCTAAGGTCGATTTTCGAGTTCTACGTAAAAAGTTACCCCTAGGGCGCTTTTAAAAGCACTAGAAAGTTTAATGGGCTCTAATTCAGAGCACTTTGTAAAAGCTGGTCACCATGGGTCAGAATATCGATTTTTCTTCCATTACTGGACCCGTAAAGTGTTCCAATAGAATTTTTTGAATGTTTCTGATAATATTCAATCACTTTGAGCACATATGTGATGAAATGGAGTGCTTAACTTTACTTTTTCTGAAACTCATTTTCGAACCGGCGGACTAAAGTGCGGGCTATTTTTTTTTACCATCTCCGATTTTGCTGATTTTTGGATATTTCTTAGACATAAATAGGTTCTTTGAAAAAAACATAGTGGCTTAACAGGCAAATCGGTATCCACATAGTGGCACCGTCTTGACGGCCACCCGACAGCTCCGCACCAGCGCATCAGCCAGAAATGAGTTTCAGTGTTGCGAAATATTGTTCGATCTTTTATCTACCTAATGCAACTTAGATCGAGTCAATATCTTGATTTTGAACCGAGTTATGATCATTTCCGTGACGAGCATTTTGCGAAATCCTATTGTATACCTGATCTTTGATCTTTCGTATTGTGAAATTTAGACCCAATATCAAAATTCTAAAAGCGCAGTTTGAAAGAGCATCATTCGAAGTACCTTGGGTTCACTTTGGGGGCTGGTAGGAACAACTTTTGTTCTACCGCACAGCAGTGGTCGATTCTCTCGCGATTCGTCTCTTATATGAAAGGTCTCACTGCAGAATCATTTGTGGAACGGCTTATTTGGATAAGTAAAATCTATGAAACTCATTTGTTCGTTCAGAAAGTGAAGATCTTGCAGTGACTCGCTGAACGTGAACTGTCTGGGAGCGGTGCGCATGTGTCACCAATTCCTGCCGCTCATCAAGCAATCAAAAGTGAGTCAAATTTATTAGAGACTTATAAGAGAATTCGAATGAAAAAAAAGTTCTGAATTAATCATGTCGAATACAAAATGTGACGGTTGTACTAAGGGCACAACGCAACACGAACTTATCCAGCGCCGGGTTTCGCCGATTGACTCAGCCTCCCCCGCTACAAAATGTGACGAGGCACAGATATGACACACTAGGCGCCCTTCGATTCCCTCTAGAGCACACTTCGTCACGCTTGCTAGGCGACTTTTGTGCTCTGGCGAGAAGCCGTCTATCTAAATGATTTGAGATACTAAGATTCCAGGGACGCAACAACGTTCACTGTAGACGCGCGTCTATCATTAATTTTTTTATATCTTTTTAAAATTAATTTATATGTTTTTATTTATTAATCGCAGGGCCGCATCGTCACGATGGGCTCTTCAGCAGGCAGGATGCACGGTCAGTTCCTCGGGCCGTACTGCGCTGCGAAGTTTGCCGTTGAGGTGTTGTTTATTATCTAATCGAATCGGGAATGCAATATCTGCCCAAGCCATATAACAACAAATATAGCTCGCGTGAAACTCAATTCAACCTCGAGAGATCACCGATTTTTCAATTTTAATATTTTCTTCAGGCTTACTCGGACTGCCTACGTTTCGAGATGCGTCAATTCGGTGTAACAGTGCGCATTCTCGAACCGGGAGCGTTCAAAACCGAGTTGTTGAGCGAGGAGGCGCTCAATAAGAGAGTGGATAATGTGAGATCTTGTAATGTTTATCCAGGGTAGAATCACTGTTAATCGTGCTTTCTCAGATCTGGGCCTCACTCAGCGAAGAAGTAAAGCTCGAGTACGGTGAAGTCTACATGAAAAACTGTAAGATATATTATATCTTATTTTAAATTAATTTATTCTGAATTTGGATCCCTTTCAGTCAAGGAGGCATGGAATAGCGGCGTAAAATTCGCTGCTAGTTCCAATCTCAACTGGGTTGTGGACCATTATGAGCACGCACTGTTCGCGAGGTGGCCTCGATTGAGGTAAACTATGGGATTGGAAGTGGTACAATAGATGGCGATCTCCGACTATTTTGAAAACGAGAAAAAAGAAGGGTCGTGGATCATTATGAACATGCATTGTTCCCGAGGTGGCCTTGATTGAGTGTGCTTACTTTGAAAGTGCTTACTTTGAAACTAGATGTATTTGTGGAATCTTGTATTTGGAAATAAAAATCCTTGACAGGAAAAAAGAATCCTGTATCGTTCACTCTCATTTGAAGATAGTCTGAAACACACCTGAGATGGTGGTTCTTCCGTAGTAAAAAAATAATAAAATATTGCAGGTACTACACCGGATGGGATTCGATGTTCCTGTTCATTCCACTCAGTTTGATGCCTTCTTCGGTGCAGGTAAGAATTAATTTTTTTGATTATTTTAAACACTAATATAGATTGTATGTGAAAGGTCCGTGAAACTCGATTTTGTTTCATTCTTTCAATTATTGTTTCAATTTTAGCGTTTTCAGGACTTCATTCTATCACTGTTGTACAAGCTCCAACCCGGTCCTTCACTCATTCCTCAAGTTCTCCGTTCCACGGAGCCACTTTTACCCAAATAACTTTCCTTGACGGCATATTGATTATTAAACCAGACCAACTGGCTACAATTTGCCATAATATAAAGCTTTATTCGCAATAATGTACCCGTATCTCGGAATAAATATTTACATTTCAAGTCACCGCAACTCAGTTAGTAACTACAACCTCCCCTCCGAAAATGTTTAGCAGTTTGAAAACCTGGTAGTCCTCATGCACTTTCGCCGCGCCGCTCTGAAATTTTTTTATTTTTATTACTAATTACTCAAAACAACAACAAATCTTACCATGCTGTTGATTAGCAGGCAGAATATCTGGCCAACTCTTGCAGCATAGTCAACGATGCCGCTCGATTTATAATGAATATTCAATTCGCGCAATATCTCAGACCTGATTTTGCTCGCGCTCTTGACCAAAGGATCGTCGTGACCAACGAATTCTGAATAATTAAAATATTTAAAATCAAGGTAGGGATGAAGTAACCTTCACTCCAGAAGGACAGCCCGAACAGAGCTAAGAATTCCACATCAGAAGGCTGGGCGATCTCGAATTGTTGTCGGACAGTTCGAGAGAATTCGATCAGTGCGCGTTTAAATTCGCTGAAAATAATTTTCTCAAAACTATTGAAAAAGGATAATGTCGAACCTGATCAGATTAGGCTTGTCGATGTCATCAGGGCAATTGTCGAACAATTTCTCCAAATCGGCAATGTGTAGGTAGGTAGTGTATCCGACCATTCGCCTGAAAGAAAGTTATGGATGATGTTATTTCAATGTATTACAGTTCTGTATCATCCGGAAAGTGACGTCGAGCTCTATGGGTGGATTCCATTAGCTCCAGGAAAAGAAGGCTTCGTTCGACAAGAGCGTCCTGCAAAAGTTTTCTATAGTCAAGAAATCGGAACTAATAAGAATTCGGCAACCCATGATTACCTTGCATGAATAATCTAGGCACTCAAACTCCTCGAACGCGACATTCGCGAACTCGAACATCGCTTGCCTCATCAGCTTCCATGTTGAAAGCATTGATGAGTATGAAGTAGGGTAGAGAACCTTGATATTTTAGAATATTGAGCCATAAAACATAAAAAAGCAACGAAAAATTGTAGCAAAGATGCTCACCACGCCATTTTTCTCCACTGATGTTCCTGCTTCTCCATGGAAATGTAGGGCGAGTTCCCCCGATCGTCGAATTGCGCACATTAAACTGAAAAAGTAGAAAATCTCTCGGAAATCCCATTTCGACGGAGCAGAATACAGAGCGAGGGTTTACCTGTACCCTTTCCTGATCCTATCCAGCAACGGAGTCGTGCTGTTGGACGGCTCGCGTTGGTACAGACTGAAAAATCTCAAAAGTTGTAGATTTATCAAAATTTGGTAGCCTACAAGCTATGATCAGTGAACGCTGGAGCGTCCGGCTTTCTGATTCCCAAGTCCTGTCCCGGAGAATTAGAGTCGTCATCCATTTCTACAGAGTTCTGGAAACGACATATCACAGGAAGGTTCTGAACGCAATAAATATCCAAAATGACCTACCGGATCGTTCAAGGGCGAATTAGCCGACGCCTGATCAAGCACCTCCTTGAATCGCGCCATTCGACACCTCCGGCATGTAGTTTTGGGATCTGAAAATAACAATGGTTTTCTAAGTGCACCTCCTTTCGCATAATCCCGAATGCAAGCATGCCCCTTCACACAAAATCGAATAATCTCTCTCGTTCCGCAAACGTGCATAATTGACGCGACGTGGGAGCCTATCGGCTTACATTTGCATAGCCAACACAAACACGAACAACTAGAGCAATATTCTCATCTCTGCGATTTGCATAATCACATTGCGATGCCAATCGGCTTAGAAAATATAAGCCAATAGGCGTCGCGACAGTTACGCACGTGAAACCTGCTAATGGCACACTATGCGTAAGTGAGAGAAGTCAGAGTTGGTAAAATGGAGACACTCACTTCGCTCGTGGCACTTGTTCTTCCTGTCCTTGCAGAGCAGTTTGTCGAACTGACCCTCGGCTCTCCTGGAAACGGATACGTTCGGTATTTGATCGGTAATGATTGTCTGATTGAGATAAATAAAAAAATTTAATACAATTTTTAAAAATATCAGTATTCACTTATAAAAAGCAGCGCACGCCCTGCACGCATTCACTCCCATCCGAGAGTTGTTGATCTCGTCCGCACAAATGAGGCACTTCATCTTTTCACGCAATGCTTAATTGAATTATCAGCGTTAAAAAAGCAAAATGTCAGCAGAAAATCGAAAATTAGCGCAAATTCTCTCGTGGAAATTCAATAGAAAAAATATGGGTTAAAAGGCGAGAAGTGAAGTGAAATCTAGTAAGTTGCGGAATCGAACGCAAAGAGTGAGGCATGGACGGAAAAGAGAGCAAAAGTACACCGAATCGCCCTGGTGACGGGGATTAACTATGAGTCAGCGAGGGGCATTGGTCACGAGCGAGAAAAGAACGGAAAATTGAACAAAATTACTCTAATAGAGCGGTAAATGTAAAAAAAAAACTAGAGGATCGTTGAACACAGATGCTACTCAACAATTAAAGGACTAAAAGGAATAGAGTACGCGAGCTATAGTGAGCAGTTCACCTCTCTTCTCTCTTTCTCTCCCTGCCCTCTTACCTACCCACGCTCCCTCGCCCCTTCGTCTCTCCCTTTCGATCCTGGCTCTTGAGCCCTGTGCACCCTCTCCCTCGCTCGCACACCTGATATGACGATCTCTCTGTGCACATAGAGGGAAGTGCGGAGGGAGGGGAGAGAGTCACACAGACATAATAAAATGATTATTTTGTGTCTTCTGGGAAATAATTGAGAATAGTTCATATAGTCAAGAAATAGTGTAGATAAGAATCGTGGAATGATCGGCCTTCAAATGCTGTTCAAATTCCGTGATAACGTCACTTTCTTCACCGGAGAAGGTCTTTGAACTGTATGGTTGAGCCTTGTTAATCTAAGATTAACCCCACCATTGCTGGAGACAGTGTAGTCGAGGCCCGATGCCTCTGGTTTGCTGATATTTGCTGAAATGGCATTCAAGTTTAGCTCGTGATATCACACACCCACTAGTCAACAGACGTAAACACGCAATTACGGAGGAGGTTTTGCTCAAGAATCGGCTTCCTACGGCATTTGTCTGCTGAAAAACTTCCTTTTGATGAATAGCAGCCGTAGTCGGCTCCCGACCGAACTTGATGAGAGTTTGGAAGAATTCGTCGTTCGGTTCTTCATCGGTATTGGAGTTCCCTCAACGATTGTATCGTTCTTGACATTTTATCTGCTCGCGAGGAAAAATTTCGTGTCTTCGAAGGAAATTCGAATATTCATGATTTTCGTGCAGGTTATGTGCTTTTCTAAATATTTCTGAACATTTTCTGATTCCAGGTTTCAATGTTTCTCTATAATTTTCATTTTTGCATTCTCTTCACACCGTTCATCTACCCATTCACAGGTGTCCATTTGTAATGGATCGAATCGCTGGTGTTAAGCTATACATCTAATCTATAGTTTTTTCGTTAGGGCGTGTAGCAAAACGTCTTTGGAGAAGATGGCCAAAATCGAAGAAATGCCAATGTTCTAAGCGTCTATTAGAGCTCTTTACAGGTGGCGGGTTCTGCATGGGCGTTTTGTGTTCGCTCGGAGTGCGATTTCACTACCAAATGGTAATTCTTTAATCTAAAATAATAATAAAAATGAGAAATTCAGTGTTTCTGGCTGTTCACTATCATCTTTACTTGCTCATCGTTCATTACTTTACTATTTGCTCGATATCAAGCTCTCCTGCACCCTTGGTCCAAATACAAAGTGCGGTTTACTTGGAAACTCGGTGAGATGTCCTTTTGCCATACTTTATCATTCGTTGGACAGTTTTCTACACCTCCACTTATTCTTCCATGTCTATTATTCCTCTACTTTTTCTCCTCACCGATACTTCTCAAGAGGAACAGGAACGACTGGTTGCGGTATAGATTTTTCATCATTCGCAAATAAATTATCATTCAGGAATACCAACTCGATTGGATTATCAAAAAGAAAGTATTTTCTGTAGTAAACGGCCGTGATAAGTAAATTTACCCTCACTTATTGATGCGATAACATTATTTTAGATACATACTATCGCAAGGAATCAAGTATGTTATGGCTGGGAATATTGCTGTTTTCGGCTCAATTACTGTGGTTCTCTTTGTGCTCAGTCTACATAAAATCTTTCAGTAAATACTGAAAATTACGTTGAAATCAGAACTTTTTTAGAGGAAAAGTGTACGAAATGAGCAATCAAGCTCGAGCAAAGTACCGAGCGAAGATTAAGAATAGCATCGTCATTCTTTCACAGGTGAGTACGGAATCGTGAATTTTGCGGAACGAAAAATATTTCAGATGTTCCTCGCGGTCTGTCTTGGCATCGTTCCTCTATGCGTAATGGTAGCAACTGTAGGGTCGGCGGACAAGAGGGAAGTCGGAGTTGGTAGAGGGACAATGAGTAAGTTTTATGAGAGACTTGTCTATTTTTTTTACATAATTTCAGAAATTGTGCTCGTCTGTGAGATGGTCACTACTACCGTCTCCCTCGTCAACTCGACCATTTTCATCTTCGGCAACAAACAGTAATTCTTTCATGATCAATGCTGATAATTACTAATCTTGTTCAGATACGTGGCACTTATCACGAGCAAATTTCGAAATTCCGAGAAAGCAAATCTGAATTGGAGATTAACTTTGAAATCGATGTATCTGTTGAATGCTAGGGTCGATTTTTCGCACTGATGTGTGCAGTTCGGTAAAGATGTTCAATGATAAGTGTCGTCCTCGCTCAAATGATATTCTGAAGCGGCATTATACTATGCTCAAAGAAAAAATATGTTCATGATGTTTTCAAGCCCACAATTTGTTGTCGGATGCTAAAAACAACATTTGGGAGGAAAGCTAGAGTCAACATATGTAGAGTTAACTTGTTGAGCGTTTATTATGTGCATGGCATTTATCGATTTGAGTTTTTAATAAATGACGAGAGTTCCGAACCGAGAATCTTTTCCAATACCGGTCGACCGATCTTCTCTTGCCTTAAACGCGAGCCTCGTTACATAATTATTACTTAGTCTATTCTGGCATCAGACCTGGTTGTAAATACGAGTGGGATAAATATAGAGTGGAATATTCTTCTAGGTTAGTCGCAAACTGTCCGTCGCGCTTACTCGAGTGCTGTTCATTCTTAACGTGGCCAATCCAGCAGCCTGCCGAAACTTGCCCGTAATGAGTTTCACGTATCTGAACAATAATCCGCTTGATTTTAGGACTGAAGACGGGTAAAGAAAGGCTCACTGTTTATTTCCAAGGATGAAAATGGCCGAGTTGATAAGGGAGACTGTAGTGGTGACCATCTCACAGATGAGCACTATCTCTGCCAAATAAACATCTGACTTTCTCCATTTGGCACGTTTTCTTGCTTCTCTGATGAGAAATCACTGGTGTGTCTCACACAAGGCTGCGGAACCTACTGCACATTTACCACTTTCTAGCCAATTGGGCCGGATTGAAAGAGTACCTTACTCTCGGATTCACCCCTGCTCTCCTTCACCACAGTACTACTGGTTTCGGGTTAGAGGTTGGTGAAGTGAAATTAGTGGAATGGAGAGTATTTCTCACTCTCGGATTCAACCCCGACGCCCTGCTCTCTATGATCGGCCGAACCGACTGCCGCAACCATCACGCATAGAGGAACGATGCCAAGACAGACCGCGAGGAACATCTGAATTTATCATTCCGATGATTTCGCAATTCCGGTAGTTTATTTTCGAAAATGGCTCAATATTTTGCGCAAAAACGGTCGAAACATAAAGGAACCTGTGACAGAATGACGATACTATTCTTGATCTTTGCCCTGTACTTGGCTTGGGCTTGGTTGCTCATTTGATAGATTTTGGCCCTGAAAAGTAGAATTCTTGATTTCGAAATACTTTCAAAAATGTTAATTACCTGAAGATTTTGAGAAGAATGAGCACAAACATTACAACGGTAAACGAGCCGAACACTGCGATGTTTCCGATCATAATGTACTTGATCGTCTGGGCCAGGACGAATCTGAAATAATTTTGGTTGTACAAATTAAAGAGGATGACTATACTTTCCCTGTCCGTCTACAATAGAGAACACTTTGTTGTCGATTACCCAATCGAGTTGATATGTCTGAAAAAAGGTTGTAGTTTGAAAAACGTGTCGCGATTTCCTCAATTTCAGATACGGCGTCCCATATTTCAGAATTCGTTTTATACCTCAACTTTTTGTTCTTGAACATCTTGGGCTGTATCGGTGAAGAGGAAAAGAACCGGAATTACAGACATTGACGAATAGGTGATGATATAGAAAACTGCGCAAAAATGAGGATTTTTTGGAAAAATGAAACTTTTCCAACCTAGTTTCCAAACCATTCTTAATTTGAGCTTGGACCAGGGGTGTAAGAATGCTTGGTATCGCGCGAACAGAAGAGCAATGAAAGAAGAACAGATGAAGATGATTGTGAACAGCCAGAAACACTAAAATATTCATTTTATTTCGGGGGAAAAAACAAAAACACCATTTGGTAGTGAAATCGTACGCCGAGCGAGCACAAAACGCCCTTGCAGAAACCACCACCTGGAAAAGACATGAAATCAAGTATTTGGGTCCAAATTAGCACTTTTCAATAATAAATCAACACCTGTGAATGGGTAAATGAAAGGAACGAAGAGAATACAGAAATGAAAGTTGTAGAGGAACATGGAGACCTGGAATCCGAAAAAGTCACAAAATTACAAGAAAAAGGAAACCTGAACAAGCATCATCAGAATTCGAACGTCCACTGCCGAAACGACGTTCTTCCTAGCCAGCAGATAGAACGTCAATGTCGACACAATCGTTGAAGGAATTCCAATACCGATGAAGAACCGAACGACAAACTCTTCCAAACTCTCATCAAGTTCTGTGGGTAACCGAGCCCTGCTCGACATTGGCAGAAAACTGAGCAGAAATTATGGCAGCAAATGTTTTTATGCGGAAGAGTGGAGCCTGACTCCGTAATTATCCGTTGTAACCGTTAACTAGGGGCGCGTGATTTCATAGAAAATTCAGGTGGTATAAACATCTTAGGATCGAACAACATTCATTTTTCTACCGAGCAGGTTTCAGCTATCGTTCATTGCAAATTCCAGGATGTTATGTGCCTTTTGTGAAACACAACAGAATATTGTCAACGTTTGGGTGCTCCTCCTGAACAATTGTACGGGCTTTATCGCTGGCAATACTCATCAAGTGGACAATACTTGCATACTGTTTGAACCAAAGCTAACCCTATCAAAGATCAAAGATCACTGCACAGTACTCAGACAATTTGAGTATCACGGCCGAAATTGAAATTTACGAAAAATTGGGCGATTTTGTGTACTCGTATCGGACTAGAGGGCGGAATTTAGGGGAATTGAGCGGAACGGTAAATTATTTCGCAATGTCGTCGACGGAGAACGCGACGTTGACGACTCGGTTGACCACCTGGGAGAGAACAAAGATCAATTCGGCACCAAAGATCAAAGATCAACGAACCCTCATCGGTCGGCTTCTAGGTACGGCCATGTTCGCCGGTCCCTCCTGTTCTTCCGCTACCTCGAGCTGAAATTGAAGGTTTTACTGCGAGAAATTGATCAAACAGAGTTCAAAAATGTACGAAATGCAACGTAAACAATGTTCTCTCTCGTCTTTCGTCAGCCGACCTTGCGAGAGAGTGTGGAGAATGAAGAGACGGCGACTCGTATTTCGAGCTCTAGTGCAGATTGAGACCATATCGGGTATACCTTGGTCGCAGCCGGCTCCGCTGCAGCTGCAGCCGATTCGGGTGCGGCATCAGAGGACGCTCCGGTGGCGGGATGCGCGGAGAGCTGCGGTGACTGAAATGTGTTTCACCAATGTTGCAAAAACCACTTGTGAAGATATAATGCAATTTTCGTCTGGGTGTCGTCGAAAAAATAATAACGTTAGTGAGTACAAATAGTGAGTACCTTCTTGGGCGGGTCGCACTACTTTGTCATTCCTCTTTTTGCTCCTCTTACCTATTCCACTATCCTTGCCGCTGTTCAACGGTCCTAAACCTTATGGCTAACTGATGAGCATACCTTCTTGGGCGGGTCGCACTGTACTGGGGCCCTGACGGGAGGACTGATGGTGGGCTCTACGGAGGATGACTGCAAAGGTTTGTTTACGATTTCACTTTTTACTTTACTGAAACGGCAGACGCCCGACTCTTCGAATCAGTTATTTGTCATAACTGAACTTGTTTTGACGTACCTTTTCGATATGTGCAGCAACAACTGAGTGATGAAGCGGCCAATACACAGCCAGCAACTAATTTCCTAGCTATTATTATTCCAGCGAAGTGATTACCTCTGCTTTTCCCACACTGGCCGCATCAACCGTCGCTTTAGGGGAAGAAGCAGTGCCAAGGTGGTGATCAGACACGAATTCATGTAGGTTCACGCGAGGACCGTTGGACCACGCTGCCCCTGATGAGGTTATCGATTGTTAGATTATTCATGGTTGCTGGATGTATTTTTTCGTAATAGCAAGCGCGAGATACATTGAATTTGTTCATTCATTCAGAGTTATCCGCTCCATGTGAAACATAACTCAATTAAATTAATCTCAAATTGAACTGAAATGATAAAACAAGCTCACCCTCACGATTCGGCACAACGACCGGCTTGGACATGAAGCCTGCAATTAGTGATAATTTTAATTTAATAATCAAATTATTAATTTAATTAATAATTTAATTTAACCCACCAACATCCTCGTCGACTGTCTTCTTCGCTTCGAGAATTGCCTCTTGCAGGGTACTGAAATGATTTTATAATTACCCGCATTCAATAATTTAATGGGCAATACAAATAATGACTCGATAATTTTTCTTTCTTTCTTAACATCTCTAGCAGCGAACTATTGATGAATGTGAATAATTCAAAGATGTAAGTACATTGTGAAACATACCTAACCGCCTTGCTTGTTCCTCCCGTGCCTTCTCCACGGCGCTCTTACTTCGCATGCTAATTCAATACCCCATAATTCAGATTGTATACACAGTGCGCTCACATCTTTTCAGGGGAAGAAGGCGTGTGTTGGGTTTGATTTTCGAAAATAATATTCAATCCTCACCGCCTCGCCTGCTCCTCTCCCGCCTTCTCTACGGCACTCTTCGTGAAGTGCTCGGGGGCCTCAGTGGTGGCAAACAGGGTGGTGGGCTCGGGCTCAAATTGAATGAATTATTTCTTATTTTTTCAGAATTTCAGAGATTTTTATTGTTTTTCAGTCGTGGCGAACAGGTGGGCTCGGGCTGCTAAAGGCCATCAAATTCATTCTCAAGGACGGAACATGGAGCCAGTCCAAGTGAACGATTTATTGTTTATAGACTCAGTTCCGACATCTTACTGACTGTGCTGATACTTAGAAGATATGAGCGCACTGTGAAACCTATCCTGACATTATCTCAATTATCTTCTCCGATTTTGGCCATTTCTTATTTTCCCACAGTGCTCGCTGCTTGTCACTTACACAATTCCCATAATCTACGGTCTATACTTACCCCTTCCTCTCCGACAGCAGGCGTGACGGCATCAGTGGATGCTGCTGCAGTTGTTGCCTGAACCAGATCACTAAAGCTCAAATTCGAGTCACCGTCTCATCATTTTACACACTCTCTCGCCTCTCTGACCGGTGAGAGAATGTGTGAAATGAAGAAACGATTACCCGTACATCAAACTCTAGTGTTTATAATTGAATTTTAGATACGAAGTGCGCAGTGAATTGACTTGGAGAGACGTTCAATGTATTGAGCAATCGGTGAAACATAACTGAATTCGAGCATAACTAGTTCCTCACTCGCTAGAGCTCGAAATTCGAGTCTCTTCATTTTGCACATTCATTCGCCCGGTCAGCAGACGAGAGTATGGAGAATGAAGAGACGGCGACTCTTATTTCGAGCTCCAGCACTCACTTCCAATCCGTCAGAGATCCCTCCAGGCGTCGAACTCTGAGCTGCAGCGAGGTTCGGTCCTGCCATCATGATCACGGCCGGTTGTTCCTGAATTTGTTAATGAAATATTTATTATGATAATTGAAAAAAAAAATTAAAATATCGCAAATTATAAAACGCAAAAATAAAAATGAAGCATAGCATAAAGCACCTCAACCTGCTTCTCAACTAATACTCAACAACTAATGCCCCTTCATTTTTTTAAAAATATTTCATATAACGAGGAAGAAAAACGAAATGAAGTTGCGCAAATAATAATGGGCAGAAGTAAATAATCAAGCGTAAGCAAAGAAGCACCTCAACCTGCTCTTCTACCTCTCCAGCTGGAGCTACCGATGACGTCACAGGTTTTGAATCTTCCTGGAATGAATTTACTTAACTTAATCAATTAACTAATTACTGATTAACTTCTAATTAATTAGTTAACCTTCTGAACAGTCTGCTCCAGCACCTCGTGTACGAAATCAATAGTCGGTTTGGCCTGCTCGATGGGCTTGAACTTCGCACCAGGCGCGGATTGGGAGGTCTCAACCTGAAATTTGCAAATGATGAAAGGTAGGTTTCACAAAAATCGTATAACACGTCATTCGTTTGAATATCGATTCATTCTTTCTACCTATAGATGATTATTTTCCTAATGCTCGTACCTTCTTCACTTCCGCTTCTTCCTCTTCCTCCTCCTCGCCCTCTGCAGGTTTGTCGGTAGAGCCGAGGGCGACCTGAAAAGTGAATTTTAATTTCCAAAATACTCGACAAATTCGCAGTTTTTGTGAGACCTCATGATTAGAATAGAGCCCATATCACTCACAGTCGCTGTATCCACACTAGCCGCCGTTGTCGTGTCAGTGCTAGTGTCATTATCCAGGCTCCATCCTCCGAAGTCCGGCTTCCAGTTTTCGTCTCCCGATCCGTCGGAACCCTAGAAATAATAATATTTTTATACTTATTTACTGCTATAATGGCTGTTTCCCCGGCCGTGGGCTTCAGCTTTTGCCAACTTCGATTGTCAATTTTTTGTTCGATCCAATAGAGATCTGTTCAGCTATGTCGCTTTTGGTGAGATTGTGAGACCTGGAGATACCGGGATTGGTGAAATCTATGTTCAACAACTATTTGCGCTTCGGATATGTTTCAAGCGAGCAATACATCAAATCAGTTTGTCCCGTAAATGATGATGATGAGGGTTCTGATTGAAAAAACTAATAATTTTTTTTTCATCCAGCAGATTAATCATAAACGGCATGAACGGTACTTACTCCATTTTTTTACTCTTTTATTTCCGTACTCTCGCCATACTGTCACTTTCCCATGCTCTAATTTAAGAGGAACAAGCGACTCACTTCGGGTAAGTTGACCAAGAACGGCTTAAACGGCTCCATCGTGTCGTTGTGCTTGCGCTTGAACTCGCGCCGCCAATTCTCCTCCTGCGCCTCGACGATCTGAAACCGATTGATTATTTTTCTTTTAAGGATACAAAGGATTCCTGAGCTGTCTACATGAGTAAATATATGAAAAATAGGGATAACTAACCATCCTCGCTCTCTCATTCTCCACCTTCCACTTTGACCGCATCTCATCTTCTTCCTATTCCTACCCCACATCTAAGGATCACAGGAATACCTTTAGCTACCTCAGGATGCCCTAGAAACCTCATGAAGTGACTACTAACCATCCTCGCTCTCTCGTTCTCCACCTTCCACTTCGACCTCATCTTCATCCATTTTTTACTCGCTTTTCCCTCATTCCCAATTTTAGTTGGATCTAATTCCGGTAACGTCAGGCATTTTTTAATACTTACCATTCTCGCTCTCTCATTCTCCACCTTCCACTTCGACCGCATCTCATCTTCTTCCTTGTTTGCAATGGCGAGTTCCTCCATGTGCTTGTTGCCTTGGGTGATCTGCAAAAGTGTTTTCTTCTTCAAAAGACCGATTTTCTCCTGGTTCATTGATGCCACGCCCATGCTCATTCTCTTATAGAATGTGTGAAACATATCTCGTCGTCCCGAACAGAGTTCGAAATACGGGTACTCGTCTCTTCATTTAACACACTCTCTCGTCTCTCTGACCGGTGAGAGAGCACGGGGAATTAAGAGACGATTTGCCGTACTTCGAACTCTACTACGCGAGATGAGTAACGAATAGCCTGTAAGTCTGCTAATTGGGTTTCCCTGCTTTTTCCTTTACAAAGCGCGACATGTTTCTATAGTGACTGAGGGGCACATAGAAGCAAAAACAAAAACAAAAACAAAAACAAAAAAACAAAATACTCACCTCCTCCTGGCTCTTGCAGCGCTTCTCCGACAGGCAGATGCTCTCGACACTCTCGGATGAGAGTCGCTCGACTTTGACCTATAATCGATTAGTAAGGATACTGTAGGGTTACCGAACCCTCTATTGATTTTTTGGTAAATGTACTTGCAAGTCCATTTATTCGACCTACAAAGGCCAACCTCCCACTTACGCATCTGATCTAATAGTTCGCGCGCGATTTACCAGGTGATGTGCGAAGGAGGAATTATCTGACTCTCTCACTTTCACCTGCTCTCTCGCGTCTTTTACTGATGAGAGAGCATTACGAAATGGGATAGTCAGATGATTCCTCGTGCGAAGTAATAGTTCTAATCGCGCAATCTTTGCTCGCAATCTAGCCGTGGCCTTCAAGGAGAGACCATAGGAAGATCATCTGTCCCGAAGAACTACAGTACTTCTTTACAGGTCCTTGATCGATAATCTACCGTACCTTATCGATCAGATCACAGTTGGTCTGCGCCTGCACTGGGCCTTCCTTCTGCGCCTGGCATGAGCTTTTGAGGTCCTGAATTAAATTATTAATTTTAATTATTATATGTTATGCGAATAGTAATTGTCACTGTTTTCTCTGTGTCATATTCGATCGATCCTCTATTTTTAGTTAGCAACAGATTGAATCTACTCTACTCTACTTTCCGCATCCTCAGTGCCACTCAAAAGTGCTCGGATCCATATCAAAACATGTGCGTGACGAGGCGAAAAGGGCATCTCCACTTAGCGAATTCGTGCCTTTCTCAGCAAATTGTTTCCATCTGTCTGGGAGATAAAAGTATATGCGAAATGAGTAGGTTTTCGAATTTTCCTTTTCCCTTTCAACCTTCAAAGATCCCTAGGAACGCAAGAGAACTGCGCGCCCCCTCCCTTCACTTCACTCTGTCAATAACTGGATAGAAGATTCTTATCAGAGTGAGAGGCAACGATTCTATGTTCGCTATATTCTACGGCAGTAGGAAAGTTACAATGGCAAAACATGACGTATCGGAGAGAGGATCACCCACTGACTCTCTCTAATCTATGCACTATCTCGCTTGATCTGACTGATGAGTAAGCACGCGATATTGAGAGAGACAAAACAAGAAGGATCATCGATTTCGGCGCATCCTAGAAAGTTGTGCGCAAAGAAGTTGTTTACTGTCGTAATCGTCGCATAGTCACCTAAGCAGTGGGGTAATACCCCGGCCTATGCAAGGCTCTCTCCATTTCGCACGCTCTCTCGCCGGTCAGAACGCTGCCTGCAAAGGTGTCTCGGAACGTGTTTTGGCTAGCATGGCGGAAGGAGTGCTCCCTCAATTCCTCCGGTGCTCTAAATGATCTGACTCTCTCACTTTCCTGTGCTCTCTCGCTTCTCTAACGGACGAGAGATCATTTCGAAATGAGAGAGTCAGACCATTCCTCCTCTAAAGTGGACGAGAACCTTCAACTGGTATGCACAATGCACTTGGCTGATACTAGCAAATTATGGTTTGCAAGAGGGGGGCAAGGATCGATACTTGACCATTGGAACCGGTTTCCAGCAATAGCTTCCGGAAAACATCTCGCCAAAATAAAGGAAGATGACTCATAGTATCAATCAACAATTACAAAAAGTGAAGAAAACAAAATCGATTCAATAGTAATACACCAATTTTGAGTGAGCTATGAAACGCATTTCACATCGTGACCAGAAATAAAGTAGTTTCGAAAACCGCCATCTCCATGAGCCGTGATTTTGAGGCAGATCCCGTGTCAGGAAAGTGGTTTTCGAAATAAAAAGCCAACCTCAGTGAACTTCTCGACTCCCTTCTTCTGGATCTCCTGCTTGAGTGCCTCAACGATCTTCAGACAGAAGCCGCATTCGAACTTGGCGTTGATGTACCTGAAAATTCTTAATTATTTTATTTTTATTTTAAAAAAAATGTATTTTCGAAAAGCGCTCGAACTTGGCTTAGCTTCAATTAGCTTCACCATTCGGAGACTCGTTGAAACATTCGAAGACTCGTTGAAACTGAACTAGTGATAAAACCATGCCAAGTATTGACTAAAATGAGCCTCCGATGCTATATTTACAGTTTGGGAGAGCTCCGGATTTTCGAAAATCATTAAAATGCGAATTCACTTTGAGAGATCCACGTGAATCGGCTCGGAAATGTTGAAGTCGGGCGGCGGGTTGTCCTTGTTGAATCTGTATTTAAAGAGTTATTAGTTGGTTCCGTGAGCACTTGGCGACGGTCTGTTGCTTTTTCGACACAATAGCAATAAAGTGCTAATCAGGCCTTATGTAGTGCAGAACTGCGTGGAATTATGTTTCAGTGAAAAGGTCTCGTCGAATGTGATCGAATGCAATTGTGATTGAGACCAGACTCATTCCAAAATGATCTCTCGTCAGTCCAAGAAAGAGTTAGGAGTGCGAAAATGCTAAGAAATCAAGGCGCCTGGTGTGATTTTTTATGGGTTTTCAAAACAAAATGATAGCGTAATCAAAGTTCTTGCTATGCAATGGATTTTGTACAAGTGGTGAAACTCATGGTGGAATTTCAACTCATTTCATTAAATTTCGAATACACTCACTCAATATGAAACGAGCCCTCCGGCATTTGCATGAACCTGTCGCGGTTCTCATTTTTCGGCTCCGGTCCGTCGAACTTGACTTTCGGGTCAAATACAGGCAGGGGAATGCCTTTCAGCGGGTTCTGAAATGGGAAATATCATGATTTGAAACGGAAATTCTAATTTGACTGCTATTTGAACGGGTTTCTTGGGAAGTGAACTGGAACTAATTTGTTTTCCCTTCGAGTAAACATTAAATGAAGGTGAATTTACTTTCGAAATATTAGGAGCCGGATACATCCCGTTTATCAGAACAACAGTAATGGCGCTGGGGAGCATCAGCACTATTGGAATGCGTTCGCAGAAACTACCCGCATTTCAGCCTCTGCCACGCGCCAAAAGCCCCTACAAGAATGGGGGGCTTAGCACTTTCCATTTCCCATTTGTCGCTAGTCAGTAAGAGTTAGTGAGAGATCAAGCAAAAGAAGGAGAGCTCAGGGGCTAAATGCCGCTCTCGCCTCTTACCCTCTTACCTCGCTCAACTGGTTTCCCGATGAATTGATGACCACAAACGTCAATTGTTTTGCGAGCGGAGAGGTAAGTGCGCAAAAAGGTAAACCCTGATCATCATTTCTGCATTAAAAACATCACTCTTTTTACGATTATCAAATAAAAACGGCTGAACGGAGAAATAACTAATTAATTAAACTAATTACCGGTTTCCACGCTTCCGGATTCGGCGGAATCTCCCATTCCGTAGCCGTCAATTCGGGCGCCAAAGTCGGCGGGGCGAAAGTCCCGGCTCCGACCAGCTCGTCCAGCGTCAACTTTGGAGCCTCATCGAGAGCCGGCAGTGCAGCCGCCAATTGGCAGCATCCGGCAATTAGCAGTAACCAGACACCCATCCGGCTCCGGCTGGCAGGGGTCAGGAGGGAATGAGAAGAGGAGGAGAGGGCGGGGTACTACTACTCTCGATAACAGACAACGGCCGGTAGAGGTAGAGGTAAGGTGTAGTGTCTTTTCGAAAGGCTGTGAGAGCAGACGAGAAAGCGGAGGGAATGGAGAGAGAAGAGGTAGTGGTGGTTACTTGAGTGGCGTTGAGTTAGTGCGGCGCGCGCGAGACGCGTTTGGTTTTACTGCTACGTTTCGTTTCGCAAGCCTAAGTGGTCTTTTAGCGGTGGTTTATGTGTGTTTCACTTATTACAGAAGTGTACAGAAGGAAATTATGAATGTTGTGCGAGCAGGAGTCTTTGCAAAATAAATAAAACGTAATCCTCCCAGATTGAAGTCATTGTGCATTGTGGAAAGGTATTTTCTGATGCAGGGTTGTTCTTCGTTGCAAGTGCTCATGGCGTACTGCTCGTTTTACCATTAATGGTTCTCAATGTTTTAATGTGTGAAATGTTGGTTCAATTGTGTTTCACTGCTCGAATAAATTGTTGATCTGAACTTAAGGGGAGTACACGCGACTTCGATCGACGAAAAAATACATTATCATCTATAATTTCCGACGTGTTTCAGACAGGCTTCAGAAAGTTCGTGGGGCGATTTATTGCACTTTTCCTAAAAAAACAACGACTCTCGGCCCCATTCTAGCACGGCTTCCAACGCTTGAGCGAACAGTGACACACACGGGCCATTTGCTGAACGTGATGGACCATATCCGCCTTATTTTGTCGATCTCGTCCTCTCGAAAACCAATGGGATTGCTGATTTGTGTGCACTCTCGTTTCGTCTGATCGAAGAGAGAAGTCTGCCTTTCACCATCTATTTTGACCATTAACTTCCCTGTAAATCACTCCAACCCATTATTCCGAATGGCTCGTGTTCATTTCCCTAGGAAAGGAGAGGGAAAGTGAGACGGCTTCTCTATTACCAAACTATCTCTGAGAAGGCAGAGAAGCGAGATAGCATGCAAATCAAGGAGAGTCATCTCAACTGACTAACCGGCCTAACACGAGTATGGAGCAGCCATCCGGCTCTCTCGTTTGACTATGCTCTCTAGTCGGTCACAGAAGCGAGATATCATTCAATCGGGGAGATCCCTACACAGTCGACTAACCGGAGTATGGAACAGAGCTGTCTATATGCAAATGATCTCAAGGAGCAGAAAGACAGTGGGAATTGACGAGGTTCATTACTAGTAGCTAAGGAAAGTAGATCCCTTCTTGGTCAGAGAAGGAAAAGCTGAGGGAAAGTGAGAGAACCAATTGACACATCCTGTGCATTTCTCTCATGAATTACTCTCTCCATATCTCTTTCTTCCCTGACCGGTGAGAGAGCGTGGAGTATGAAGAGAGCCAGCAAAGCCAATCCTTATGACACTTGCCTGGGGGTGACGAATCGCTGAGAAGAATGGGTTTGGTCTCTCCACTCCTCGCGCTCTCTCATCGGTCAGAGATACGAGATACTACGCAGACTGGAGAGAGCACAATTGCAGTATGGAGAGAATAGTAGAACGGAGTATGGATGATGGGATGCGGGGAGGGTGTGAGACAAGGGATGATGAATGAATTACTACTCTCTCCACTCCTATTGCCTCTATCCAGCTAGAGATACAAGAGAGGACGCTCAAGTATGAGACATCCATAGTGAGCAACCGAGGGGCAGAACGGAGTAAGGAATGTGTGGTTGAGGGGAAGAGGAGTAGAGGGTGTGAGACAAGGGCAAATCTCTGCCACTAGCAAGGATGCGAGTGGTCTCACTGGTCGCGCTTGCACTTTTGCACGTGTGTAAGGTTCGTTTTTTTCGATTTCGTAACTTTACGCCGTCTAGGGGTATCTGGGTCGCTATATTCAACATGCAACGGGGTTGGAATAATGCTAGGATGCGAGTGGTCTCACTGGTCGCTGTTGCACTTTTGCACGTTTGCGAGGTATGCTTTTCTTTTTGATTGGTGGAATGAACCTAGCCCGGAACACATTTGGCAGATAACTTAGGTATGTTTCACACTTCTCATAAATGCATTTGTCTAACAATTTGCGCAATTGTGGTTGGTTGATGAATCGAAAAATTTTAATTGAAGTAATAGTAGTAATGATGTGCTTACGCAGCGCAGCACAGGCTTCGAGAAGCAATGGATTAGTTTCGCATTAGGTAAATAACCGCTTCATTTCTCGTATGACGGTGGCTGAGCAGGCGTAATTGTGTTAAACTTCTAGAACGATTTATTCCGTCTTGTAAGACTATTTATAAAAGTGATAATTTCCAGTGCTTCGACGCCTACTCTGCCAACCACCCGACTGAGACGATAGGAGAAGAGGAGAGGGCGGATTTGCAAAAGTAATTTCTGCTTTCCGATTTGATTTCTCCGACTCACTATCTTCGATTCGCATTATGTTTCACAATTCTCCCAAAAAGAGTTGTGTTACCATTTCCACAATTCGTCTCAGGCTCGTTACATAGAAAAACAAAACTCAAGAATATCTGTGTCTATTTCAGTGAACTAAACGCGCTGCTCAAAGAGGTCCACCCGGCATTATTCTTCCGACCGGACACAAAGTGAGGTTTACTTACGATAGCGAAAGAAAACTATCCAATAGATGAAAATCATAGAAAGCGACAATGAAAGTGAAAGCGTAGTACATAAGAGTGTGCTCTGTGTGTTTTGCTCCTTGTAGATTGATTCAATGATCGGAACTACTTTCACTTTCTCCATCCAACCATCCGTCTATAGATCACTTATTTTAATTATTGATATCCCTTTCGATGGTAATGAGTTGATCGAACAGCTATTTTACTTAGGAATCTCTGAAACTCATTTCATTTTTGTATACTGTCCGAAGAATGGAGAAATACCCGATGCTCAATGTATTCCAGGGATGGTCTCTTCAATCCGCGTGCTCTCTCACTAGTTAGAGAGACGCGAGAGCGGGCGGAATAACGAGAGGCGCTTCTCGCCAGTCAATCCCTAATTTCAGCCTGGACATCCTCCTCGCCGAAAACGAGCTGAGCGAAGTGAGCGATGTGGGAGGTCGGTTCTTAAAATTTTTCAAGCATTTCAAAAGTAATGGTATTGTAAACAACAAAACAACAACGACAACACCAAAAATACAAGAATCATCATTCAGACATCACCCGTCACGAACTCATTGACGACTCAACAGCGCCCATCAAGCCATACATGTCGAGGATTGCAGAGTCGGAGCAGGGAGGGGTTGAACAAGGTCGGCGCTTATGCCTAACAGCTAAATACGGGTAATCGTCTCCTCAGTTCGCACGCTGCCTTGAGTGTGTGAAATGAAGAGACGATTACCCGTATTTCGAACTTTACTAATAACCCCTGTAACCTCTTTGTAGCATCTAAAAACACTAAATTATTCTCATCTCAATCATGAAAATGTGCGAATTCAGGAGGAGTGAACGAGTCGATCATCCCTACAACGACAGCCCGATTATTAGTATTCGCGAAGAAGAGAAGACGGCCGACGATTGTATTCCCCAGCGAGAACAAATAAAATATTTATTGTTATTGTTAAAAGTTTGCCAGAAATGATCATGTTTCAGAGTGAGAATCAATACACATTTATTAGTATCGTTGTATGAATAACACAATTCTTTCTAAAACTGTTAATGACTGGGAGATATCATTGATACACGTGTAGATTATACTTTCGTACTTCTCAGAGGAACAGATGAAACAGATGATGGCCGGTTGATGTCTTTTCCGAGAAATAGGCGACGGAACTGAACAATTGGGTAGTACAGGGAACAATCATCGAAACTCACTTTGGGGAATAAAATTAATAGAATGGTAGGGAACCAGATCTCTCTCAGCATGAATACAATCAAAAATATCAATCTAAATGAGTGATTACATGGGTTTTAATGAGTTAGCTACATGCTACTATTATAACATACGCGAAAATCGTCTTATTTCTTGTTGACCGTTTTCCCATAACATATTTCAAAATGGGGTGACTGCTTGAATGTATATCGATCACCATTAATCCGCGCATTATATCAACTGAAAGATACTACTGATTCAGATGATATTAATGTTGATCACAAAAGCCAAGGATCAGTAGAGATACTGTAGTGCGCAGAACCGCCGAAGGAATCGATCGAGTAGTGTTAAATCTCTGAAAAATCCCTATCTATTCAATCTACATCGTTTTTTTAGCAGAACAATACCTTCACGTTCTTCAAATATACGATCGTTATCATGTAGATCAACATTGTAAAAATACTCAAAACTGCATCAGCGGCTGCCTGAATGAAGAAAATGTTTACTAGAGCTCGAAAACCGATTTGCCGTCTCTTCATTTCACACACTTTCACACATACATGAAGTAATTACGCACAATTGATGTCGTGTAGTAGTTGTATAAGTAGAGGAACATGCTGAATGCAGCTAACCAAACGCCTGCTCCAAGAATCGAAATCGTTTTCGTTGTGAAATTCTCAAAAGATTGATAAGTTATTCGAAAAAAATCGCAAATGCAAATGCAACAACTGACCTTCTTATAATAAAATGGGCGTAAAATGGAAAGCAATCGGATTGATGCGTGCAAAAGATGAACGATGCAATGAACGTTGCTCAAGTAATAAATATGAAATTATGAAATATTTTAATAATATAAGCTATTCGAACCGATACTGAGCAGATGAAATCAATCTGGAAAAAGATTTATAAAATTCAATCTTTTCCACAGGTCTTACGTAATCCATCAGCAGCCCATTGTCATCAATTTCGAAGTAAACACTCGACATCAAGAAGATAAATGGAATAGCTAACACAACATGCGCAATGACTGAAAAAAGCTGATATTCGATAAAAGATTAAAATGTGAATACGCAAGTGGAGTGTCATTATTCGCAGTAGTGGCGGAACAGCCTTCTTCTTTCTTAATAATACATAGACTAGCCTCAAATATGATTGAATTGGCGTGATTAAAACATTAAAATAGTACCTTATTTCAACCATCAGGAGGATAAGGAATACAATATGAAGCCATTTTATCGTGCAAGTTAGGAAATGAATTATGGCCCATTTCCGATTTCTCTTCATTGTAGCGTGACACTTTATTAGGTATTACAGTTCAATAAATGTGGGCAAACTAAAAGATTGAAAGCAGCAAATGATAGTCGGGTTTGAGAGTGAGGATAAAAGATAGGCGAATTCAAAGCGATGGATGCGAAAGATAAACACGCTAGCGAAATCGATTTATATAGAGAACGTTTCATGTAAACGATGACGCACTGATTGCATTCTATTTCAAGGTAACCAGACTGTGAAATAAGCCATCGTGTATTCGGGAAATTAAAAACTGCAAACAGAAATTGTGTAGTGTTAGAGTCGAAATGGCAAAGAAGCGTGGAGTGACAATCTTTGTCAAATGGAACTGCCCAACAAATTCGTCGATTGTGAAGATGGATTTGTGTCGATGGGTTTGCCGAGAAGTAGAAGTCGGAACTGTGATAATTCATAATACAAGATTTGAAAAATAAGCTACCTTAGGAAAGAGGATAAGCAGAAACATGGGGACCCAAATGTCTCCCAGAATATAAAATACGTCGCTAAAGTTTCTGAAATGTTCTGATCGTATGGATAATGAAAGTAAAGTTCTCACTCAAAAAATAATTTAGCAGACGAGTCAGATTCGATGGAAAATATTGTTTTCAAAATGTGAATTTCGAAGTATTCATCAAGAGCAACCACTTTGTATATAATGTCAGCTACAGAAGTGTTATCATTTATGGTCCATTTTTCATAATTCATTTATATTTGTCATCTAAAATATGAAATCTACCTGAACAAATTATCATCAAAGATATAGTAGTCCGTAGAACTGAAGGAGGGATCGATCGACTTTCATTAAATCTCTGGAAACATAGGAAAAGTTTAATAAATTTGTCACTTTTAAGTTCAAAAAGTACCTTCATGTTTTTGAGATAAAATATTGAAATAAGGTATATTGTAATAGTAATAAGTGCGAGTATGATTTCAATAATTGTCTGAAAGACAGAATAGGATTGTGACCTAACTAACCTCAAGAAACTAGGATAATGCAACATATTGCTCACCACGTTTATAGTATATCTCTCATACTCGAATAAAAACATAGCAAAAATGCCGATTGCCACGACCCATGTCATCATTCCGAAACAATTGATGACCTTGCTAGTACACTTCTAAAAGAATTGTAGCCTCAGGGCCTGTTTGGTTTATGCCGACCTGTTTGTAAAATAGTGGCTTGGAGATTGACAGAAACCTCAAAACTGCGTGCACAAAATGGATGATTGAATTAACGCTTCTAAAGTAGTAAACCTTAAAAGCCACACCAGAATTGGACGATATAAAAGTATTTAACCAGTAGTGTTAAAATGTAGCCAACCTGCAAAGACGGGAATCATTGACCTGACTATCAAAGAGATTATCTTACATAATATTGGAAATAGTTCGTGTACGTGGTAGTATACTGTAAATATGTTTTTGTTAGTTTAAGAGTAAATGTGACTTACTCCCGTTACGATTATTGCTGCTTGATCCAAATCCATACATAAATGGACGAATACTGTGAAGAGAGATTTAGTTTGTGAAATTTTTTTTTCATGAGGATCTTACGCAAGTGTAGAGTCATTGTTCTGAGCAATTTTGGAATGCGCAGTTTGTTTTTCAGCAAAACATAGAAGAACCTGGAAATAAGGCATTAAATTTTATAGATAATTTACCTGATCTCGACGATATTGAAGAGAAACATAATTGCAAGCAGAATTGTATTCAAGATTGAGAAATAATGGTTGACAGTGTCAAATGACATTTTCCTAAAGTAGATTTATATTTTAAAAATGCATGAGAAAAATATTTACTGCTCTCACAAGTGCTTAGTAAGTCTAAAACTGCTTCTCTTCACGTTATCGTCAGTTACAATCAACGTGCAAAAATGAAGCGTTCTCGAAAAAAAGCGAGATAAGGGGAAAGGAAATTGGTTGAAAGTAAGAAGAGGGGTGCAATTTTAGCATCGCGTAAGTGAAGATGAACATATTAGCACTACTAAACTGAAATACCCACAATGCGACTACTCAAGAGCACAAAACAATAAAACGATAACGATAAATATGAGTGAGAGTAGAGGTTGTTCGTTTCGTCTCTGTCTACACGATTTTAGCAACGGATAAACACTCCAGCAAAATCGATGCAGTGTACGAGGGCTCCTTGTAAATATTGGGCTGATTGGATCTCATTGGAGCACAGCGGAGTGCGAAATTTGAAATATCGTAAAGTGAATTGTACGGTGATTGTGGATGTAAGGCGATACTTTTTTGTAAAGCAGAATTTTTTTGAACAATTAAATAGAACTTGAAGAGATCTCTTTGCAGATGGGAAGTAAAAATATTAAATATTACGAGAAAGTGTTTATCGAGTCTGATTCAATATTTTACCAATCATTAACACATTTCAACAGGATGAACTCTTCAGAAGTGGCTGATTATTGGATTGTTGTATATTTATTTGTTTTCCAATAAGAAGAAGGCGAAACTGGAATGATTACGTTTAAATATTCAAAGCAATAAAAAATAACCTTTGGAAAAAGAAGAAGAAGAAACACGGGCGTCCAAATATCCCTCAGAACATAGAGTATAGAGGCGGCATGTCTGAAAACATGTCTGTTCATTTGGACCTATTGCATTTGTACAAGTAGATAAATTCGGAAATTGATTCGTCAGCGTCTTTGAAAAATATCGCTTTGAGAACGAATTTTTCCCAATCGAGATCCAATACAACGAATCTGTATATGATATCTCCTGAATTAAATGATTACACTGAAGCTGTCAACTGTTTTCATAACAACCCGAGCAAAGTATCAACAGAGAGATAGTTGTCTTAATAACAGAAGAGGGAATCGCTTGACTTTGACTGCATCTCTGAAGTTAAAAAAGTAGTATTTAAAAGTGGTGAAGAATACCCTCAGTTTTTTGAGATAGATCATTGTGTATATATAAATAGAAATAGTCGTGAATGATAATGCAATATCCATAATTGTCTGAAATGACAGAGATTGACAAGACAGATAAAACAGGGAATTTCATTAGAATGTGTTTAAACATTACTCACGAAACATTTAATATACTCGTTTGTCTTGTATTTATAAAGAAAAATAACGTTGACGACGAGAGATGAGATCCAAATAGGCATCGCTATAACTGATAGAGCTGTACTTGTACATTTCTGAAATGTCTGTTGCCTAACTAAAATCCAACTCTTAATTAAACCTTTTTGTAGTATATCGGCTGAATAATGGAAAGTAGTCGCAATAATGCGTGAATAGCGTGAATTATGCAGTTAACATTAACGAAGTAAACGTTCTAAAAAATAGAATATATTTTAGAAAATGTAACATTGAAGCTTCTAACCGCTAGTAGTTCGAATGTACTATCCTGAACATTTAAATTAGAAATATCTTTCAAAAAATGTTCACATGCTGATATCCTTGTAACATGGAGAAAAAGCTGCGTATGTCCATGCATATGTCAGACAGCACTGTGCAAACAGGTTTGAAAAATTACGTGAGTGTAAAACATTACGTATTTGTAGGGTCATGATTCGAAGGAGTGGTGGTATTTTCTGATTGTTTGTCCACAACACATAGAACAGCCTTTGAATGTGGATTGATGAAATAGCATCCTAATTAGCACACCTTATCTCAACGATGTTTAAGAGAAACGTTGCAACAAAGAGAACGTCTTCAAATACATACAAAAAAGATTTAGCAGTACCGAACTTCATTGTCCTGCAAGAGAAAATCTAGCACCTCTGACGAGTGGCAGGAACTTGCTTCGATATCTTTAAAAAAATCAGCGGTTAGAAAAAGGCCAAGAATTAGAAGAAACGCAAAAGAGTTCTGCTGAAAATTGGACGAGAATGAGGGGTGGGAAGGGATGCAACGCATTGGAGACGTGAAGGTAAAAAGACGTTTTCTGGAAATTGGGATGAGTCTAGGGGCTTCGCAAAAAATCGTCTCTTTATTTCGCGCACATTCTCATCGGTCAGAAATGCGAGACAGCCTGCAGAATGAAGAGAGTAGTTTCTTGACAAGCCATCCCTAGGTGAGTCATGCGCTAGCCAAAACCCAATTACATTTCGCCTACACCATCCCAATTACCTTTTCGAAATTGATGTGACGAGATATTTCCGTCTCGCCTATTGCAACATATGCAGTAGGGGCAACACAAATCAAGGGGGCTAAGGAACGTATCCCTCAATCCTCCTGAATCATTACGGAAAGACACCATTACTTCGGGAAGGACGGCCCCTTCATCCGTCCCCAAGAGTTGAAACGATTTGCACCGTTTTGCTCAAATTAACAATTTTAAGACTTTACTGCAATAAAACACAAAAGCAATAAAAAATGAATGCTTGAACAGGCCGTCGGAATCAGAATAGTTTGGGCACATTCTAACAGGCGGTACTTCTCATCGGAGGAATTTTTGGCGTAATATTCGATTGTAGACCGTGAATCTGCCTTCCAAGAATAAGAAGACGAAACTAAAAATGAAAACATGGAAGATGAAACAGAGAAGTGATTACCTTAGGAAAAAGAAGCAGAAGGAAAGTAGGAATCCACATATCTCTCAGGAAAAATATAATTTTCGTGAAATGACTGAATATTTTCATGTGTATGTGCACTATTTTCACACCTACTCATGGACGAATAAATACAATGAGCGGTCGGCTATCTCCAAATACACTATACTTTCCATAATAATTGATTCAAAATGTTCATCGATTATTATCAATCTGTATGCAATATCAACTAAAATGATATTAACGCTAAAGAAGAACAAATAAGCACGAAACCTGAGCACAGTATTAGCATAGACACCGTCGTTCGAAGGACAGAGCAATGAATTGATCTGCTTTGATTGAATTTCTGAAATAATGATGGTTTTTCGTCCATCGAAACATGTTATGAATACAAAATTGGCCATACTATGGATACCTTCAAGTGGTTGAGATAGACAATTGTGAATATATAAATGGAAAGAGTTGTAACCGATAATGCAGCATTTATAAACAGCTGAAATAGTAGTGTGTCAACATTTGTTATGACAAAAATAACTAACTATGCAAACGTCGTAATTCACGAAACGAAATTTAATATCGATTAATTGGAGTGTAATATTGACTATCAACGATATGATCCAAATCAGCAATCCAAGAATTGATATAACCATGCCGGTACAATACTGAAACGTCTGAAGTCTCATCAAAATCGTTGATTCTTACTGTTTTGTAGTATATCGGATGCACAATGGACAGTAATCTCAATGCTGCGTGTAGACAATGGATCGAGCAGTCAATATTGATGATGCAATGAACCTTAAGAAGCCGTCGTACATAATCTTCGAATGACCGACCATGAAGCAACGCACCACAAGTCTCTCGAAGAAGTAAACCTGAACAGTGAAAAGCTTGAGAATAATGTCGCAAAATCAAAATCAACCTACATATTCATTGACGAATAACCTATGCTCGCCACGATATCGATTCTGAAAAGATGTCGAAAATTCTGGACTTTCAATGTTTCTAAAGTTTCTCATACCGTTTCATTTAGAATATATAAGAAAACAATGTTTATGTCCATGCATATACGCGAGAAAACTGTGAAAAGAGAGATTTTCGTAATAATATTACTCCTTACGCAAGTGAAGAGTCATTATTCGAAGTAATTTTGGAATCCGTTGCTTGTTTAACCACAATACATAGAACAGCCTTTGAATGATAATTGGAGAAATAATATAATAAAATCAAACCTTATTTCAACAAGGTGTAATGCATACATAATAAGACAGAGAAAACCTTCAATAAGGATTAGAAACAGTTCTGCCGTTTTCAAGTTCATTTCCCTGAACTGAGCACGAATACGTATGAGATATATGGCTTTAAATATGCGTTTAGAGCTTTTGAGGCGTATCTAGTTAGCTCGAGAAGAGAGAATGTTTAGCAGGAACTTGGAGAAGCGGGGGAGGAATGTTGAGAACGTGAAGATAAACAGACCCTCAATGAATTCGATTGAGTAAATTATGACAAATCCAAACGCACTTTCGTCAGCAGAAAGCGAACTACTTACACATTTTTTGGACACAGACAAAGAAATAAACGCACAGAAATGGGAAGCAAAAATATTGATTGTCTTTACTTGATGTGCTACTGTAACAAGAGTTCATGTGCAATGCCTTTAGCTTTCCATAATTGTTCCCTCCATCGGTGTTGGACGAATATTCAAGGGGGCTCTATCCTGTGATGATGAAACCCAGAGTGTAATTGTGAACATCAAGTCTCAGTAAATTCGGAATTGTCTGCTCTTTCAGCACCCATTACCCGACACTGTATTGCAACGATGTTGTATGCAGGAAGAATAACCTACTAGGCGAAGATTCCCCAAGCACCAGTCAGGTAATAATTTAGCAGGGTTATTAGCATGGACACGAGTAGAGGGCCGGGCCGAAATCGGGTTACGGTGATGGCCAAATCGATTACCTTCTGAACTTCGACGGGAGTATTTTTGCTTTTTTTGCTTTTTGTACGATCTGAAATGAAAAACATGTTGCCAGGCTTCCAGTATGACGTTCGTGCCGCCTTCGAGAGGAAGCCGATCTTGACTACGAAATACTCGCTGAATGTGATCAGCGGATATGCGACGCTGATCGCCGTCCAGTTGAAACCCAGAGGGTACATTTGGTCCTTTTTCGCAATTTTAGGACCGTTTTGCGGCCATTTTAGCGTGAGGTTCTTCTTTCAGGATCATCCTCGCTGTATTGTGAAGGGTCTATCTGCAGGAAGATCGCACTGCTCGGAGTGAAGCCAGCGTCGTGGATGCAGATTGGGGCATGCAATTTACTATAAAATAATAATAAATAAATAAAAAAATGATAAAAAAAACAATTTTTATACTGGATCCGTGCTGGCAACGACCGACTTCGATCTCGTTTTCTGCACCAAACCGCTCCCTCCACTGCCCACGGAATATCCGATGAAGTAGTTGTATTGTCGATGTCAGAATCAGAATGACGATTCGCTTCGTCGAATACATAAGCGATAAAGTGTTTATCGAGTCTGAATCAACAATTTAAAAACATCATCGACTCATTTCAACAGGACGAACTCTTCAGAAGTCGCCGATTATTGGATGTTTGCATGTTAATCTGTTTTCCCATAAGAAGCAAACGGAACTGAAATGTTTCACACTGAAAAATCTAAACAATCAAATCACCTTAGGAAAAAAAAGAAGAAGGAACACGGGAGTCCAAATATCCCTCAGAACATAAACTATTTTAACAACATGTCTGAAAAAAGTGATGTATATTTAAACCTTTTTGTCTGTACATGTAGATAAATATTGTACGTGATTCGTCTTCCTCATTGAAAAATATCGATTTTAGAACGAATTTTTTCAAAAATATTGCATCCAGTGCAACAAATCTGTATGTGATATCAGCTGAAATAAATACATTTAAAAAACAATTTCATTAACGATACCTGAGCAAAGAATCAACAAAGAGACAGTTGTCTTGAGAACAGAAGAGGGAATTGATTGACTTTGATTGTATCTCTGAAGAAAAAAGTAGTTGTATAAAGTAATAAAGTATACCTTCATGTTTTTAAGATAGATCATTGTGAATATGTAAACAAAGATGGTCATGAAAGATAATGCAACATCCATAATCATCTGAAACGATTATGATAAACATTACCTTTTTAAGCTGTACTCACGATGCATAGTTTATAATAATTCTCAAATTCAAATAACAATGTTACGTAAATGCATAAAGATGATATCCAAATAAGCATCATAAAAACTGATATGACAGTAGTAGTACAATTCTGAAATATCTAAACATCATCAATTCCCCGGCATCTGAGCTCTACCTTTTTATAAAAAATTGGCAGAACAATTGACAACAATCTCAATACCGCATGCGCAGAATGGATAATACAGTTGACATTTACAAAGTAATCAGCCTCAATAAGAGAATATACACAATTATATAATATGGAAGCATCTAACCGCTAAAAGTATGAACATGTCGGCCTAAACAATTGATATTAGAAAATACCACTATGAAATTGGCTTACATAATACGTTGTTTTGTATTTTGATGGGTCGAAATAAAATTTAAATTTGAGATACTGAATCTGAAAAGCCAATTCTGAACATAATGTGATGGTTTTATATACCATTTTATAAATAGTGTAATAGCTAGCCGCGCTTATGTCCTTGAGTATGTTTGCGAACACTTTAAAATGAATTTGGAGAGAATCCATCAATGTAAAAGATGTTAAATTAGAATCTCACGCAAGTTTAGAGTCATTATTCGAAGTAATGTTGGAATCCGCTGCTTGTTTGTCCACAAAACATAAATCAGCCTTCGAGTGTGGATTAGTGAAATATCATCAAAATTAACACACCTTATCTCAACAATGTTTAAAAGATACATTGTGACATAGAGAACATCTTCAAAGGCATCTAGAAAATAATCGGCAGTACCGAACCTCATTTTCCTACAAGAGATAACAAGTGGATGGATCTTGTGTCTAACCGAAATTAATGCAATTAAAAAAGAGGACAAAAAGAAAAATGAGCACAAAAAGCGTTGTGCTGGTAATTTGGATGAGAACGAAAAGAGGGGAGGGGAATGCAAGCATTGGAGACGCAAACATAAACAGACATTCTCTGGGAATTGGGGTGAGTCTAGGGATGGCTTCGCAATAAATCGTCTCTTCATTTCGCTCACCGGTCAGAGATGCGAGAGGGCGGGCAGAATGAAAAGAGGCATTTCTCGCCAAGCCATAACTAGATGAGCCATGCGCTAGCCATAACCCAATTACATTTCGTCTACACGATCTCAATTACATTTTCTGGATTGATGTTGCGAGACATTTCCTTCTCGTTTATTGCAGCATATGCATCTGCAGCAATTGGACAAATTGAGGGACCAAAGGAAACCCCTCCTTCATTCTGAAGAATGCCCGCAATATTTCATATCTTTTTGGATGAATGACAACATTGTTCTCATTCCCAAAAAAAGAATCACAAAGGAATAAATCAGTTAACACTTCACTATCATCACATTGTTCATTACATCATTCGAGATCGAAAATCAAAAGTTCCTGCGATCGAGGATTCCCAAGGTAAAAAGGCTGAAATTGATACGATTGATGCACAGAGATGTATATGAAACTTCAAAACGTCATAACTTCCGTTAAAATGGTCGTACAAAATTTAAAAAAAAAGGAAAATGTTCCTCTTGACGAGGCGAACAACTTTTCTCTTAAGCTCAAAAATATTAAAAAAAGTCTAGGTATTCAAAAATTTGAAAAACTCTTTTTTCGATCACAAAATCGTTTTTCCTGAAAAAAAAGTCCACACATGTAGATGAGATTATTGCAGAATCGGATTCTACGATGAATTTTCGATCGACACTGAAAAAATCACGAAAATTAAAAACTATACATTTTTGCTATACAGCTTCAAACCTTGTCAAACCGCATATGAGACGAATCGCGAGAGAATCACCCATTTGAGAGGCCCCGCGGCGGTAGGAAAAACATATGTCCTACCCGCCCACCAAGTTTATGTAAGGTACTATGAACGATGCTCTTTCAAACTACGCTTCCCGATTTTTGATATCGGGTCTCATTTTCGGGTTACGGTAGGTCAAAGATGAAGGATACTGTACATTTTCGCGAAATACGTCATACCAAAATGGCCATAACTCGGCTCAAAATTATGATAGAAACTTTTCCAAAAGCGAATTAGAGAGAGGAAAGATCGGGCAACATTTTGAAATATTGAAACTCATTCCTGGCCGATGCGCCGGTGCGGAGCTGTCGGGAGGCCGACATTATGCTGTAACCTTGGCAATACCGATTTCCCCAACAAGCCACTATGATTTTCTTAAAGCACCTATGTATGGCTAAAAAATATCCAAAAATTATACAATTCTGAGATGGGATAAAAAAAAAGCTGGCATTTTCGTCCGCCGACCCGAAAATGAGTTTTTGGAAACCTCACGTTAAGCACTCCATTTCATCACATATGTGCTCAAAGTTATTAAATACTATTAGAAACATTCAAAAAAATTCATTGGAGCACTTTACAGGTCCATTAAAGGGAGAAAAATCGATATTCTGACCCATGGTGACCTACATTTTCAAAGTGCTCTGAATAAGAGCCCATTCAACTTTCTAGTGTTTTTAAAAGTGCACTAGAGGTAACTTTTTACGTAGAACTCGAAAATCGACCTTAGGAAGCGGTACCACAAAACCCGACCCAGACCCCATGGTACCCACTCCGGAACCAGGGGGTATGTGGTACCTCGGGAATTTTTACTCAAACCTATACATGTGATAGTGAATTTTGTAGATCTCGACGAGATGAACATTTTCTGTGAAGAAAGTTAAGGCCTAAC
>LS575770.1:221539-235700 GCA_900490775.1 Pristionchus maxplancki | reverse complement strand
ATCTACAAGATGATATATAATTTGTAGGAGTTCGGAGCTCCCCTCGCGAAATTGCATTCACCCCTGGCAAGGTGAAGTGTGCTACAAGGTATTGGGGGTTAGAGATACGGCTTCCCAAGGAAACGATTTTCGAACTCTACATGAAAAAGTACTTCTAGGGCCATTTTTTGGGCATTGGTTAAAAATCGTTGTACGGCCCTATCTAAATTCTCTCAGATAGTCTCTGTTATTGTATCACTTATACACGCTGCTTTGCAAATTGTCAACATTTCACATTGTTGATAAACAAACTCTTATCATGATTCGATCAGGAAATATTTTTATTCATCGGCATTGTTGAATTATTGATTATCTCGGACAGAATGTGACCTCGAAGTGTGGCTCAATCGTCTTGGTTGTTCCAATCTACAAAAGCCCCATTCAATTTCCGATGCAATACACATGGAACACCGGACGTACTCAAAAACATATTTATGTAAGGACGTACGAAGAAGGTATGACACTCACCCTGCTTTGCGTAACTTTGCGATTCTCAACAGATTGGCATTTCTTGTTCACACAGATGATAGTTGGCCCGGCAGACCTGAAATAAGCATTTTTCCACCTGAACCGACCCATTGTGAAATAAAACAAAACATTGACACTAACGCGACAGGTCGGACGCTCATCTCAGTAGAGAATCCATTAGCGTAGTTGACCCTGTAGTGATTTTGGTCTGGGTGCTCGCCCTAATTTAAGGTAGGCTCTTACCTGTAGTGGCCCACACCTTTCTTCTGCGATAAGTAGAGGATCGGGCCCGCGTTGTCGCCGTTTCTGAAAGAATCTCGCAAAGGAAAACGATTTCGTGCATGAGCGCGTGTTTTCTTGACGGATTGCTTCAGTTATTGTAAACAAAAAAACGTTCACGGCCGAAAGTGGACTGGAATAAAGAAGTATCAAAAAGCGAAAGTAGTACCTGAACGAGAGATTCTTGTCAAACTCGACTTTCTCTTGTGTAGATGGAGCAATAGTCGCGTAAGTGATCTTGCGGGCATCGTTGACCTACGTGTTATTGTTATTGTTGTTGTTGTTATTGTTGTTGTTAACAATAATAAAACAATAACAATGCACTCACTACGACCTGTGTTGCGCACATATTGCGGAAGTCGACAACATATTTGCTGTAACTGGAGCATACGAAAGTGAAGAGAAGCAGGCAGAACTTCATTAAATACTGAAGAAAAAATAAAATACAACTAGAATCCTAGTAAATTGCGCAATAGGGCCGCCGTTTATATAGGTGCCTCTGGATCTGCGATCCCTATTGCTTTCGTGTGTTTGCTACTCTGCCGATGTTCCCTTTCCACCACAGCTAGATATACTATGCTACGGGAGAAGATAGTAATCCCCTGTTGTTGGTGTGTTTCAAGCCATTCCACTACTTTCACATTTTTTCTAGTATCAATAATCATTGCTCATTTATCACCAGATAAGAGCGTGTGTACCCAATCGAAAACGGACAGGATCTTGTGATCGCCCTAATAGCCTCTCCTTTCAGCATGCTGACTAGCTGGCAGTATTGACGATAGAGTTCGCAGCTTGTCGAGAGACAGTAAAATAATGCGCTTACATGTCTCACTCGGCTAGTCTCTTCTACGGTCACACTATCGCAGGAATCAAGCCAGGTCTATCGCCACTACAAGCTCTCTACTCGTCTGATGATATGAGAAAGTGTCAGGATAGAAGAGAGACAAACAATGTGGGAACACCACTATAAGAGTGGAGGTAAAGCGACTCGAAACACCGACTTCTCCTCTTCTGTTTACGATGACAGTCTTCATCGTTGTCCTCTTCTTGGTCGCAACGGTTCAGGGCTACGCCATCTACTACACCAACAACTGCACCGACACGGGCGATTCCTTATTAGAAAATGATCCTGATTGGAAATCCAGGATCATTTTCCAATATGGAAATCACCACCTTCCATTCACTATTTCTTCTCGAAATCATCGAAACATTTCCAAATTGGAAATCCAATAACGACATATGAGGCCGTTTTCCTAAGAATCGAGCAGATCCGGAGGAATCTGGCACAGCTCCACAAGGTCGATTCTCTAAAAATCCAGGTTTTGGGGTTCTCGAGGGTGCTGATGACGATGGACATGGTCGTTTTCCATATTGAGCCTCCGTTGGCTCCAGATGACGTCACGTCGAAAACGGTTTTTGTGAAATTTCTCCGTCCCCGATGTCGCTAAAATTAAGCAAAAATGTTTTCCAGGGCAGAATTCGATGGTTATTACGCCTGTCTAATTCATTTTTTGCTAATTATCTTAATTAATTGCAAAAATATAACTTTGCGCAGAAGCGAAAGTGGTCTGCGCCTTTGGCATAGATCGGACCGGAATCGCGTGAATATGCTAATCCTAAAAAATGGTGTATCTAAATAGTCAGAGTTCTGAGAAAATCGACTTATAGTGTAAATAACTTGTAAGTAAATCTGACGATCTCTCTCCGATCCTTTGATCTACCCGAGTCTCTCTCGATTGATCCCTTCCCCGTCTGTCTGTCCCTCTGCTCCCTCTCGTTTCCATGTGCTCTCTTCCCATCCCTTCGACGGAGACAGGGGTAGATCAAAGGAATCCAATAATCAAGAGGAAGATGGGTAGATTTACTCACAAGATATTTACACTATAAGTCGATTTTCTCAGAGCTCTGACTATTTAGAGACACCATTTTTTAGGATTGGCATATTCACGCGATTCCGGTCCGATCTATGCCAAAGGCGCAGACCACTTTCGCTTCTGTGCAAAGTTATATTTTTGCAATTAATTAAGATAATTAGCAAAAAATGAATTAGACAGGCGTGATCAGCATTAAATTCTACCTCGGGAAACATTTTCGCTTAATTTTAGCAATCTCGGGGACGGAGAAATTTCACAAAAACCGTTTTCGACGTGACGTCATCTGGAGCCAACGGAGTCTCAATATGGAAAATGACCATGCCCATCGTCATCAGCACCCTCGAGAACCCCAAAACCCGGAGTTTCAGAGAATCGACCTTTTGGAGCTGTGCCAGCCCTTGCTCGATTCTTAGGCAAACGCCCTCATATAGGCACTCAAACTTTGATATTTCTCTTTCTTTAAAGTGGACAACCGTGTGTCAAATCAATAGGCCACCACGCAGTCCTGCTTCCTCATCTTCTCGTCCTTCGGCGCCTCCATTTGTTCCATTGACGAATTGAAGTGGAAATAGATGTGATTATAACATCTCAGAACTAGGGTTGGCTTGCTAAGATTAAAACAGCTCTTCAAAGCATTGATCAACATACTCGCTGATGTTTGTTTCTGCCATCATATTTCCATAGTCGTGCTGTGCTTTCGATCCTCGTCTCTTCCGATTTACACCCTTTCTGAGAGTGACATCGGCGACTGTTTAATAGTATTCTGAATGCGGAAACAACCAAACAAATGTTAGTTTATACAAAAATATGGAGAGTTCTCAGGAAGAAGTAGTGTACGAATGCATGCGTGAGGGTTTATCAATAGATCAATTCGGCTCAATTCATTCCAGCCGGGGTCGTGGTCCTTTTGCCCTTGTTGGGGTCGTAGTACGTGACGTCGTAGTCAGTCAAGGAGAGTGCGATTTCGTCCTGCGAGGAACTTTCATTAAAGGAGGCAGGGAGTTTTGATTTCTTGATTTCGCCTTTTTGGCCGGTGAGAGAGTAGGCGAAATGAAGAGACAAATACTTGCGAAGTCTAGTCTATGTTGTCCCTGAGAATCCTACCCAGAAAAAAAGCGTCCACCTGCTACAGAGACATATTGGCAATTTTCAAGCACATCAACGCATCAAACCTATTATGCGTTAGCTATTCTCACCACATAGAGGCTGTTCGTTTCGTTTCCGAGAAGTCCAATCTTTGTGCATAGATCCCGAACGCAGTACAGTGTTGGGAGGAGCAGGCTGCAATTCTTTTAGAATAACTTGAAAATCTATTTTGCTCACCCTCTCGGTTTGATCTCCGTGGGGTAATAAGGCGTAGAGTGTCCAGGGGTCCCCTACAGGCCAGCACATACGCATACGACAGCAGCCCCTGGTTAGCGAACTGAGCGTGCATCGCTTTGTCGATGTCATTCGGTTCTACGGCGTAGGCCTCGACGAACTCATTGACGAAATGCGGCGATTGGTGCACTCCAGTGAACGGCTCCAGCGTGAACTTTGTCCGATTCTTGAAACTTACGATCTGGGTCACCTGCAAGGGGATTTTACATTTTCGAAAATACCTACTTTGAGGATGAAGCGCTCGAATGGATATTTCGCTTACTTCTAGAGTGTCCGGGCTTTTGTTGTGGTAGTAGATGTACCAGCAGTGCGCCGAAGCGACGAGGACGAGGAGAGCAAGGAGAAGTCTCATTCTCGAAAGAGGAAGACAGGTGCCTAACCGCTATATTCATGCACTTTTATAGGCGATGGCAAGTATCAAACCAACAAACAGGTCAGGTCTCTTCGTTTCTAACAGCGTCTCGCCTATTCTTGCAGTTCAAGAACATCTGGTAATGAGAGAAGCTAGAGTGGATGAGTACGATAGCTTGGCTTGTTTAGAGACAGTTAGAGACGTTATCTCTCGTTTCGGATGGGTCAAAGTGAAACAATCAAAAGCCGGTCAGACTCTCTCAGTATCATTCGTTCTTTCACTTTTCGAACTGCAAGACAGCATTAGGAATGGAGAGGATCGTTCTTTGTTCCGATAATCTCCGTTTGACTGATCTATGAATGCCAGATCGACAGAAGAGCGGAGTGAAAGATGAGAGCTTGCACTCAAAATGATATTGCTGATTACACCGATAAGAGAAACGAACAAAACAGCTTGTGCGTCAATCGCTGTTATCTCTGGATATTTCGTGGTCATGAGAGCGATCTTTTGGGCTGGCGACGATCTTTTCGACTCTCGAAGTATGGCCGTACTGACGAATTGTTGTAACATAATTCCAATCATCAATGAAGCTGCTGTTTCATCATTTCTCGCTATGACATTCATGACTTTCTTCCGCAAGTGTTATCTTTTGCTAAGCAATTGATAGAGAGCACACCGAAGGTATACAAATCGATGTATTGTGAGAAGTTTCCTCCTCGGCGGCATCGAGCTTTGTTGATGGAAAATCATCATTAATAGGATTGCGTAACAACAAATACCTGCTCTCTCGTCGGTCAGACAGAGCGCCGACTCTCGATAGGAGTCGGATTATGCTGATAAGCGAGGGGAAACAAAGCAGCATTGAAATCGTTGGATGTTTAATGATCATTTTGAATCATACATGGATCATTTCACACATCAGATTTTTAATCCTCTCATTCACAATACGGGAGATCGAGATGCTTTCCGCAATGCATTCTCGAACAAATCGACCTGTCGGAACCAACTGCCAAGCTATGCAACTAGCGAAACAGTTCACATTCATGACAAGGTCCGTCTTTCATTATCCGTCGATAAGAACGATGGGCGCACGTTCTGTGTTTTGTTCTTCTTATGATCGGACTTTAGCATTGTGATCTCATATTCTCTCTCTCTAAACTCGGTATGACTCTATTTTCTTTGCTTATCAGCATAATCCGGCTCCTATCGAGAGTCGGTGGTCTGTCTGACCGATGGGCATGTGAATCTCGTCATTCCGCACGCTCTCTCGCCTCTCCAACCGGTGAGAGGGTACTTGAAATGAGGAGACGATTTATTGAGAAGCCATCCCTAGAGCAAGCAATGCGTTGTCATGGCATCATGGGCATCATGATGATACTGATTTTGATTTGAGTGATTACTCTAGTCACAGCCGAGTAGGCTCAAGGTACGATTACAATAGAGATAGCAAAGGTTAAGGCACAGACCACGAGTCGAACCCGGGGCTTCCGCTTACAGGGCAGGAGTTTTACCACTGAAGATGTTATGATCATGATGATACTCCAGAAGACAAGCTCGACGATTACGAGGAGTAATCAGGTCACAATCATTTAATTTTTGTCCTCCACTTGACACTGGATTCGAAGTTCTCTCTATCGATGGCTAAGCAGAAAAGACGCGTGAAAGAAAGTCAAAGTCCCAAGAAGAAACAGCAACAGGAAAGAAGGCGATATAGCAATTCAGTGTCACCCGTCGACCAAGAAGTTCTCTTTACATTTCCAATCATTCGTCAGGGCCTCCAATGGATATGATTATAAAATTATAATCTACTCGAAATCATATCGTAATGTTATCATCTCAGTACAATATTACTTCGAGTATTGAAATGACCGGCATCAGTCCGAGAGTTCCTTATTCCATGAGCAGAGAGATAAAAACATTGACAGAGATAGCGAATGACGCACGCGCTGTGTTTTGTTCTCCTTATCGGAATATCATTTTTGAGTGTCAGCTCTCACCACTCAGTCCATTCTCTCGTCAATCTAGCACTCAGAGAACAGTCAAAATTGAGAGAACAACGTGATCGATGGAACAAACAACGATTCTCTCCATTCGTAATGATTCTTGTCAGTTAGAATTGAAATGGAACAAGTGATTTCGAGAGAGTCTGACAGTCTTTTGATTCTTTCACTTTGACCCGTCCGAATCGAGAGATTATGCTTATGAATGTCTCTTCGTTAGCCATACTATCTCTCCCATCGCACTTCTCTAGATTCTCTCGTTTCCAGATTCTGTCTACCCGCAACAATAAGTTAGAGACTGTTTGAATCGCGGAGACTTTGGCTTGTGTTTACTGTTGATGAAGGAAGGTGCCTATAAAAGCTCGAGAATATGTTGAGTAGGTACCAGTCTTCCTCCTCGATCGAGAATGAGACTTCTTCTTGCTCTCCTCGTGCTCATTGCTTCCACTCACTGTTGGCACATCTACTACCACAACAAGAGCCCAGACACTCTAAAAGTAAGCGAACTATCCATTTGATCGCTTCATTGTTAAAGTAAGCACTTTCGAAATGCAAATTCTCTTGCAGGTGACCCAGATCGTGGATAATGGGCCGGACCTGAATCAGACCACTTTCACTCTGGCGCCGTTCACTGGAGTTCATCAATCGTCCAACTTTCTTACTGAATCGGTTAATATCTACGCCGTAGAAACGAACAAGGAATGGGTCATCTACAGAGGAATGTACGCTCAGTTCGAAAACCAGGCGCTTATGACGTATAAATATGAGCTGGGCATTGGGGGAGAACCCCCTAAATTTGAGCCTCACTACCCCACGGAGATCAAACCGAGAGGGTGAGTGCTACCTCTTCTTCCTACTTTTAGAAGAAAAAGGAGAGAGTATCCATTTATTTGAATTGCAGTATCGCCCTTCCAACTCTGTACTGCAATCCTACCAAATGCACGAAGATGGGACCTTTCGGCAACGAGACAAACAGCGTTAAAGTGGTGAGCATAGCTAAAGCAGAATAGGTTTGATGAGTGCGGTGGGCTAGTGAATTCATATATACGTGTATATATATGTGTCTCGACATGACAGCCATATGTCGAGATATGTACACGACGAGACATCGACATATGTATATCACGCCTCTCACAAATGTTAGAGTTTAAGTTAGAAGTCAATATCTTGTCTCTAAACAGTGTGAGGTGCCGTGAGCTATATAAAAAAATCAGCCTCAAAACCTATTCTTGCATAGGATTGTAGCTCTTCTCACGAGGGAATGATAGGTCTGCGCTCTCATTGCGATTTGACTGAGATGTGTTCCATACCCGATTACTGTTTTTGAAGATTTGAACATTTTTTCTTTCGCCGCTTCATTCCGCACTCTTGCGTCAAATCGCAATGAGAGCGCAGACCTATCATTCGAATCCTCGTGAGAAGAGCTACAATCCTGCAAGAAAAAGAATAGGTTTTGAGGCTGATTTTTTGATATAGCTCACGGCACCTCACACTGTTTAGATACAAGATATTGACAGATTTGCATCGAAAAATAGCTATAGCTCAAGAAGAAAAGTTTTTCCGAGGATTGAGTTGAAGGGTTTGATGGCCTTGAAGTTCGAAGGCTGCAACCGACCGGTGCTGCTGCTCGATGAGGAATAATCTCTGACACTATTCCGTTCACAGGAGGCCTAGGGGCACCTGGGAGGGTCCAAAACCGTTGAAAACCGGACATCGAAAAATCACTCGCTGACAAGAACCAGCCATTCTGAGTCGGTTCTTAGGTGAGTGGCGTGATATGACAGACATATATATGTCTCTGTACCCCGGCGGAGGGCGTTTGCATTGCATCGAAAAATATGCGTTGCCTCCTCTAATGAAAGTTCCTCGCAGACGGCCGTCGCTCTCGGCATCGTGACTGACTACGACGTCACTTACTACCCTGGCCAGGTCGGAGAGGAGACCACGACGCCTTCTACCACGACCACGACTGCGGCCGGAAAGAAATGAGACGATGCGAACAAGATCGATTGATAAACACTCATGCATTCATTCTCAAGAGAAGCGTTCATACATTGCATTGGCAACCATTTATTGTTTCCGCAGTCAGAAACATCACGCTATCATCGATATCTGTTTCATCCCTTGATAATAGCGTAATCCGGCCGTGTTATGAGTTGTGTCTCTCTCGATTTCTCTCGATCTCTCCACCCAGTCGACCGTTGAGAGCACAGGCAAAGCAGAGAGATTTATCTTCTTCCGTTCCCTGAAACAATTCCTTCTCTTCGTCTCGCTAATCCCGTGTTGAAACTAGGGCCGGCAATACGATTGCGGGATTGCGGGCCCGCAACGAGGGAGAGATCGCATTGCGGGCCCGCAACGGGGGAGGGAGAGGGATGCGGGCCCGCAACGCCCGCATCAGCCCGCAACGAGAGAAGGGAAGGGAGAAAACGACGAGAGAGCGTGCAAAATCGAGAGGGCATTCCTGTCTCTCGTTGCGGGACATTGCGGGCCCGCAACCTTTTTCCTTCCCGTTGCGGGCCCGCATCCCTCCCCCTCCTCTATTGCGGGCCCGCAACATGACCTCGCCTCTGTTGCGGGCCCGCAAACCTCGTATTGCCAACACTAGTTGAAACGTCGATATAGCACAATAGAGAAAGACGGGACGCCCACGCCTGTGATCTCCCTCTGGACCACTTGATTCAAGGGGTCGAGCGGGTGATTCACAGGAAATAACACTCTTATTTCCGCACACTCTCTCGCCTTTCTGACCGGTGAGAGAGTACGTGGAATGATGAGGCGATTTCTGGCGAAGCCATTCCTAACTCAGGCAGCCATCATCCGCTACTTTTTTTCGCACACCCTCCCATAAATTAGCGTGACAAAGTGTGCAAAATGAAGGAACCGATACTGTATTTGTTCGCCTCTTTCCTAACAGTTGTCTCCGATCTGCCTGTCTAGTTCTCCTAGTCAGATCACGAAAGCCACATGCGATTTACAATATGGCCAAATAAATTCATATTCCACCCGACAAACAACCTCCCTTGCCCACAATTTATGCTTCCTATATCGATCGAGGAGGCGCCACTCTCGATTTCGAGAATGAAATCCCTCTTCGTACTCCTCGGTTTCACAATGGGCGCACACTCAGAGTACTGGACTCTCACGCACGTCAACGAGTGTGAGGAAGACGTGGAGGTACTGCATATTTTAATAATTAATAATTATATAATAATTTAATTCGGCCAAAAATGATTTTTTTTCGTAATTTGTTGTATGCGCACATTCTTACAGGTAGTCCAGATCTTTCAACACGCTGTGCCGGACGCTTTCGTATTCACCCTGGCGCCCAATACAGTCCAAATCGAGGAATTCGCATCGTCAAAGGACGCAGTTTCTATACAAGCAGGTGGCACTGCCGTGATCGGCCGTGAGACATACGTTATTCACCAACTAAATAAGGGTGAATGGCGAGCATTTGGGATGGGATTATGTGGCAGTCCGTGTTACAATGTAATGTGTGAGATTTGATCAGGTGAGATCAGGGTGGATGTACTGTCGGATGGCAACAACTGCATCTATTCAATGGGCCGCAGCGCCAACCCGGGCGCCACCTTGCGGCAAGGCGTATCAATCGCGCCCGTACGGTACGTGCTTCTCTCTCTGATAGAACTCTGAAGCTGTTCATCACGCGGTTCGATCTCGCGTGATAGCAACTTCTCTAATAGAGAACCATCTCTGAGAGCTCGAGAGAGAGAGAGAAAATGCAGGAATGTAATGCTAGTCTGTAGTGATGGTGCGACCGCAGGCGCCGAACTGTTCTGCGACGCATCTGCGTGCTTGAAAGCAAATGACAATGGAATCGAAGTTGAAGAAGACGAGTTGTTCAAAATCAATGGAGATGTGGTAAGAAAATGAACATTTTCTTTTTTTCGTACATTTTCTTCTGATCTTCTGTGATATACTGTTTAAGATTGCCAAAACGCCTTCTTGTTCCGATTTCACAATCACCTACTGCTCTCCTCTTCCGCAAACTGTGGAGGAGGCCTCTGGGGAGCCGCCCATTTTATTTGTGTTGTTCCTATTCGTTATGTCTGTGCTATGTGTCATAGTTATGTAAAAGTAAAGAGCTACAGGTGTTGCCTCTGAAAACTTCATCGTTGTTGGACGAAATAGTTTTTTTCGTTATTGGTTCGATCATCTCTCCGATAAATCGATAAATGTTGTGTCGGCTGATAAAAAAATCCGCTTTCACAACTTCGAAGTCAGTTATTATTTGGACGTCGAAGCTGAGACGACTACTGCAGCAGCTGGAAAGACTGCACTCCTGCACCTTCCCGGGCATCGACTAATAACCCCATTACCATCCTCCATCCCCGACCACCAACCCTACGAACACACATTTTATTTTCACTTCTTTGTCCGGGAAAGTGCAGGAGCGCCGAAAAGACATATGCCTCTGCAAAACGATCGCTCAATATGCATTCATACCCAAACGTTTAGAGTCTAAACATATCTAAGAAACAAACCTACGTATTTTTACTGTTTCCACATTCAGAAACAGCACACACTCGCCGATGTCTGTTTCACCCCTTCATATTAGCATAATCGTGTGTTTTGGCTGGTGTCTCTCACGATTCTCAATTGATATGCCACCTTGTCGAGCGTTGAGTGCCCGGGCAGAGATGAGAGAGCCTTACATGAGACATTCCCGGAAACAATTCCGCTTTGTTTCCCAGAGATAACACCGTCAATGGAACACGTGAAATGGATACAGTCGTATCCTACACATCCTACACCTCAGATCGAACTGATAACAAACATCCCGCTCTCTGTTTCTGGCTCTGCTCAACATAATCCTTTTCATGTGACAACTCTCCCTATATTTGTCGTTCTTTTGACTGTCTAACGGATAGGTAAAAGGCAAACATGAGAGAGAGTCAACGCCTACTGTTAAGTCAGCAGAAAAAATCCAGAGTGAACTGTTTTCAATTCTTCCTTGTTTTCGAGCCCTCCTATTCCGTAGCTGTGTCTCTGGCCTCCTCCCTGTACACGCTGTCTCGAAAATCGAGCCTCTTTCGTATCTCCCATTTCATTGTCATCTATACATTCAGATCATTGTAGACATACGTACATTGGAGTAGTGCCCAACTCCGCCTTCCTTTCGACATGCCCGGTCCACTATTTAAATGCCTAAGCCGCGAGAGGAGGCATCATTCTCTCAACTTCCTGGTTGAGAATGATAGTCTTCCTCGGGCTTCTGCTCTTCGTCGCTTCATCAACAACCCCGTGGTCCATCACCTATATCAATCAGTGCAACGTCACCATCAACACATATGTAAGTGTCGCCTCTCCGACCGGGGAGAGAGCACGCGTAATGAAGAGACGATCACCCGTATTTCGAATTCTAGTTCGCAGTGGATACGAAATCGCTGGCGACATTTCCCGAACTCTCCCGCATTCGCATGCTCTCTCGCCTTCTCTGACCGGCGAGAGAACACTGAGAGCTCGGGAAATCTTTGCACACGCTGCTGCTCATGTATGTATGCATTCTCAGCGGCCTCTACAAGACAAGTTTATCGATGTGCGCCCGAACACAATCGAAACCGACTCCACACATGAACTCCATGCCGGGGTTTCTGTCGAAGAAGAAACTGAGATTGGGGTCCAGTATTTTATGAAATTATATCGTCCCTCCAATGAGCACAAAGGTGGCGCCTACATGATCGGAGCCTCCATTAACGCGCACGACGATAGCAGCTTCATGCAGAAGGGAATATTGCTCGTTCCCACACAGTAAGTGCGCCGAACGAACTCAGAAGATGAGAAAGCGAGCAAGCACTAGCGCGAAATGAGTGGCGTGCTACTACGTTTTTAAAATAGTCCGGACGAAACGTAATTCCGCAGACTAAAAACGTTTTGGTTCGATTACTTGCAAAAGATCTATCCAATTTTTTCAACTGTAACTGACTTAATTACGATTCGAAAAAGTATTCGAAACTATTTTTGAACACAGGAATTCTGTTAAAACAAAAAGGAAAAGGAAAGGTGAGGCAGAACGCATTTTCTACCAGTCGTCAAATCCCCCAATAGGCGCAGACCATTTATTTGTTAATTTTTGTGAAAAAAGTAGCGAATGTCTCAATGTCTGATATTCTTTATATATTTTTACATGGTAATTTTATATTTCAGTAATGGTCACAAAGAGTTTCCTCAAGCCTATTGCAACATAACAAACTGCTGGGAGAAGGATCGAGTGGGAAAGGAGATCGCACGAGGACGGGAGATGGTAAGTGAGGACAACTGAGGAAATTCGGCACTTGTGGAGTTCCCCGGAATAATGGTTAGGTTTCACTCTTGAAATGAAATTCACTAACGCAGGGTTGTTGGTACGGGATGGATGGAGGATATGCTATGCCAGACTCTCTTCCGGGGAGCTCCACAAGTACCGAAAAAAAAAATTACAAAATACACGCTTCAATCGTGGTACTTAGAGTACATTGCACAAAATGGGGCATTCATAGCCTCGTCGACACATCAGTCTGCAAGAGCTGAAGTGGCGGCGTAGTAGCGCTCATAATGCTCGCTCTTATTTTTTTTATTAATAATAAATTTTAAAAAACGATCTCAGGTGGCGTACCCGCACGTTGAAAGCAACTTCAACGTCACGTTCTGCCCCAGCTTTGAGTATTGATAAAGACATAAGCATGTTATCGAGTGTGCATGTGTTATCCATTGCATTAACAACCTGGAAAGATGAACACCGCATCATACAGAGAGAAAAGAGAAAATTCAATTATATTTATATCAGGTAAGAAAAAGCGAGCGACCCTGTCAGCATCACATATTCTAGCTGATATTGTCTACAATTGATTCCACGATCTGTGATTGAAATCTCACAGGAAATACGACGTTTTCCAACCACCACTACTTGTATTCACACTTTTTCGCCTGTCTGATTCTCCTAGATTCGTATGGTATCTAGCTTCGAAGACATCAAAACTCGTCGCCAATTGTTCTCCAAATGCAAATTACCAGAAAAGTATCAGAATTTCACAAAGACTTTGTGGTCACTATGGTTGATAAAGCATCAGGAAACTACGCATTCACTTGCAAGAAACTCTACCTTCAGTTCATGGAAAAGGAACTTAAGAGCCCGTTCGCGTAAGAATCGGACAAATCCAGGGTCATCTGGCACATCCCAAAAAGGTCGATTTTCTGAAACTCCGGGTATTGGGGTTCTCGAGGGTGCTGATGACGATGGGCATACTCATTTTTCATATTGAGCCTCCGTTGGCTCTAGATGACGTCACGTCGAAATCGGTTTTTCGAGAATTTCTCCCTCCACAAAGTCGATAAAATTAAGAAAAAATGTTTTCTGGGGTAGAATTTGATGCTGATCACGCCTGTCTAGTTTATTTTACATGAATATTATTCATTATTATTAAAAATGCAACTTTTTAATGAGACGGTTGCAAGATGCGCGACCTGTATAGATCGGACCGGCGTGAGGAGAGGATTCCAAATATATAATTTCAGTCAAAACAAACATACACTTTTTCAATGAGCAGCTAGGAAGTGATCAGAAATGTGAGTGAAATGGTCGTTTCTCTCTTGTTTACGTCTTTCTCTCTCTGCGCTCTCTCCTTTTCGCACACTCTCTCGCCTGTTTGTGTCAGGGAAGAGGGGAGGGAGGGGAGGACTCGCCTCTTTTACTAACATTCCTGATCACTTCCTAGCTGCTCATTGAAAAAGTGTATGTTTGTTTTGACTGAAATTATATATTTGGA
>LS575770.1:174743-197268 GCA_900490775.1 Pristionchus maxplancki | reverse complement strand
TTCGGGATCATTTCCCTAACATCGCTTTGTCCGCTCGCCGAATCGAACAATGAGATCGATACGCAATGGATGCGCAATGTAAATTGATCGAGTCTCATTGCGCAACGAGAGTCGATTTCGCCCTCTCATTGCGCAATCGATGCAAATTGCTCGAGTCGATTCGCAACTTGCGTTGATCGATTGCGTTGCGTCAACCCTAGTAAATACCTCTTTTCGATCCACGCAAATCATCTTGCAGTGGTATTCATCGATTGCCTTCGGACGATTGATCACCTCTTTTCTTACAGTTGAAGTCTGCTTGCGGAAGCAAATCGGTTTATCCTGGAAAAAAAGTGTTTTTTATGGCTTCGCAAACAGGAACTAAAAAAATTCACTTCATTCTTAGCAGTTGACGTTTGCGAGACGACGAATGTTCCACCTTTGATGTTGTTTGAGACTTGTTGTAACGGACTTTCTAAGATTTGCTTAGAGTTGCCTTTATTTTGTCTTACTGACGTACCATAAATGCACATTGTTTGGGTCTTCGAGCGACTTGCACTGATGAATAAACTTTTCTGAATATTTTGTGGTTTTTGCGCGTAAATGACAAAAACAAAACATACTTCAACGAAAAGTGAGCTCCACACTACATTAGGAACCAGTGCCGGTTGAGCAGTCTTGACACCCGAGATTGCAAGAGAACACGTAGATGCTGGTTTGCCAGCCTTCACAATTGAAATAACCTATTTTTTCAATAGGTTTTTGCACCAACCTCGGCGTAAATGACGAAATAGCAGCTCCGACCTAAGTAAACTGAACGGAACGGTAGCGAATTGCATTTTATCTTGTGCGTATCCGCTGCAAATTGACATCGGTTTGTTATTAAATTTGAAAAATATCCACAGTAAGGAGAAGCGAGATCGGTAACGATGTCAGCTGAAGCAACATGAAGAAGGAGCCACAGTACCGCCAGTACGATCATTGACTCCTGAAGAAAGACGAGAGCGCTCTTTAAATATGTACACACTCCTCCGTAGTCGTAAGGAGAGTTGCATAAGGTAGTTAAATGCGGTTTCATCTAAGAAAAAAACACATATTTGGGTGCACGAAGACTAATAATCCTTCAACAATTCGACAGATTTAGAATATGCATGTATCAATAAAAATTGAAGTCCGTGCATTGAACATAGGGCGCGTCAAAGATTCAGAAACAGAAAAGGAGTGAAAGGTGTACAGTCGCATCCTTTTGAAGGAACAGTTTTTACTACCACCAGCTACATTTATGACCGTACAGCTCTTATAAACTGCCAGAGATCTGTCAGTTGCGTCTCTCAAGAATGCATGCACTAGTGTTTCTGTTGCTTTTTCTTCATTCTGCGTCGACTCACAAAACAAAATTATCCGTTCACTATAGTTAGCAAAACATAATCGATTTATGTAATATTATTTTATTTAAGCCGATGTGCTCAAAATCAAATGTGATGCGTTGCCGTACCGAACAGCAACCTCTGGGCGAACCTGCTATTTCGTCATTGTCTCCTCCGTGGGTTTAAATATTTTTGTAATTTTTTTGTAACATTATTACATATCGTTCCTGTTCAGATTGATGTTACCGCAACTTCAAAGAAATGCTCTATCGTGTTTCCGGGCGCACAGTTTGTTTCGCCTTCGAAAGTTCCGGAAGAGACGTGGAAAACGTTGTTTGTTGATGTAAACTCATTTTCGCTAAATTAGTATAATTATCAATTCAGAAGAACTCATTTCTAAACGATGGCGACTCAACAGGAAGGACGAAAGCTATGTGCATTTATCGTACGTTATTTTCTTTAAAAAAATACAAAACTAAGAAATTTTAGAATCACAAACGGGAACTGAAACCGCTTCACCTCAACGTTCAATTTCAGTCAGTTTAAATACTTTTTAAGTCGTTTTTTTTAGATTTTAGACTTTTAGTCTTTTAGAACTTAATGATTAGCGTAATTCGGATTAGCATAAATCAGGATTTCAGGAAATCAGGACCATAATACAATGAGCTACATTTCAGGAAAAGCCGATTTGCTTCCGTAGAAAGAGTACGACCGGAAGGGATGTAATTGATCGCCCTACCGTAATTGACGAATATCATTGCAAGATTACTTGTATCGAGCGAAAGGAGGTTGTTTTTCTATTCGTCCTGTTATTTCTAATGACTTGTTGAAGTGCCTCTCATACATATTCGCTGATCGGAAGTGTACGCTGTTTGGAAATCAGACTGCTACCGTCGTTTGCGGTGCCAAACCCTACTGCGAATGGGTCAAGAAGATGGTTTTAGACGATTGTCAAGGTATTAGATTGTAACTTTCCAGGCCAAATCGTGTTTTAGACAACCTCGAGCAACCCTCGATAAACTACTTTGGCTACAAAGCCTACACGGCTCTCTCTGCCGGCGGCGCAAAAGAACTGAGCATTGCCGAGTTCAAGTTCAATATGCTACCTACCTCAAGGGAGGCTGCCTGCCCTATCGCATCAATTGTTCAGTAAGATCTTATATTGAGCTACCAAACCAGTTTAAAACGTGTTTCAGCATAATTAAGCCAGACAATTCGCACCGTATCGAGGGCAGTATGTACAGCGAGATCAGCTGGAATGCCAAGCTGGGCGTGTGGGAATTCGCGAAAAAAGTTACTTGTAGAGGATGCGTTCCACGTATGTTCTGCTTTATGCCCCCTCCATTGTCGACAAAAACTGATCGATCACTCTCCTCATTCTACACAGTATCTAAGACTATCGACCGGCGAGTCAGTGCCAGGAATGAAGAGAGTGATCCATCAGCTCTTGTCGACAATGAATGCCTGAGCTAGGTTTTAGGTCACCTCAACTTTTTTAGAGTTATTCAGCAGCTACTACATCAGATCAGTAAGATGCTATGACATAGACCCAAGAAATTTCGCAAGTTCGAAAACAATGGTATATTGGGAAACTATGAGGCTCAGATGCGCAAAGTTGCGGAGGGTCTCTGCCCACTATTGAGCTCACTGAGAAAGAAGTGGCTGACGGATACAAATTCGCTAAAGTGGTGCGACAGGGCGGCGCGGAAGGGATTTGTGGGGATCCAAACCTTCAAATCAAGTGAGATAATATGAGGCCGGTTGCCTAAGAATCAATAAGGACGTGGTACACTGATTTTTGGAAAACTTGGAAAAAGTGGTTCTCGAGGGTGCTGATCACCATGGCCAACTTCATTTTGCTCCAACTCGATCGGTGGGTCCATGCTGCAACCATGCAACAAGTCCCACCGATCGAGTAGGAGCAAAATGAAGTTGGCCATGGTGATCAGCACCCTCGAGAACCTCTCTTGCCGCATTTTCAAAATTTTTGTGTTCCACCCCTTACACACGTTTGGTTGATTCTTAGGCAACCGGCCTCATATATATGTCAAATTAGGAAAAGGCGAAAAATCTTACAGGTACGACGTCGATTATTTCCGGAACATCATGACAAACATCAACAGTGTGGTTCGAATTTCATCGTGTTTTCATTTCCACACGCTCTGAAAGGCGGAGAGAGTGGGGGATATGACAAGGCAACGGCATTTGGGCAAAAACAAAATTCAAAGTAATGAGAGTGACCTGAAACCGGGTGGTTTGCGTGTAGCTAACATTTGACACAGCTGTTGAGAATTTTTCTGAATTTTTCTGCAGAGTGGTTACATTTGGTCTGCGTGTAGTTAACATTTGACACTGCTTTTGAGAATTTTTCTGAATTTTTCTGGAGAGTGGTTATACCACGTTTCAACGGAGTAAGGAACGCAGCCCAACATCGTTGCCCAGTTGTCTTTTTTTGTCTTTTTTTTAGTTTGTCTTTTTTTGTGAAATTTCGAAATGCTGATGACGTCATTCAGCCGAACCATCGGGTGTCGTGCGTTGGTGGCTTCTGGATATGAGCCCGATCGCGTAAGAATCGGACAAATCCTGCTGGATCTGGCACAATGAAAATGATCAATTTTCTGAAAATCTGTGATTTGGGGTTCTTGAGGTCACTGATGACGATGGGCATAATCATTTTCTATAATGCACCTCCGTTGGCTCCAGATGACGTCACGTCGAAAACGGTTTTTGTGGAATTTCTCCGTCCACGAGGTCGCTAAAATTAAGCAAAAATGTTTCCTAGGGTAGAATTTGATGCTGATCACGCCTGTCTAGTTTATTTCGCATGAATATTATTCATAATTTTGAAAAATGCAACTTTTTACTGGGCCGTTAGTAAGATGCGCGACCTACACAGATCGGACCGGAATGGCGCGAGGATTCCAAATATGTAATTTAAGCCAAATCGAAGACATAGATTTTCAATGAGCAGAAAGAAAGTGAACTGAAAAGTGAGCGAAATGGACGTTTCTCCCTTGTTTACGTCTTTCTCTTTCTGCGCTCTCTCCTTTCCGCACACTCTCTCGCCTGTTCGTGTCGAGGAAGAGGGAGGGAGGGGAAGGAGTGGGGAAATTACTAACATTCCAGCTCACTTTCTCTCTGCTCATTGAAAAACTATGTCTTCGATTTGGCTTAAATTACATATTTGGAATCCTCGCGCCATTCCGGTCCGATCTGTGTAAGTCGCTCATCTTACTAACGGCCCAGTAAAAAGTTGCATTTTTCAAAATTATGAATAATAATCCTGAAAAATGAACTAGACAGGCGTGATCAGCATCAAATTCTACCCCGGGAAACATTTTTGCTTAATATTAGCGACCTCGTGGACGGGGAAATTCCACAAAACCCGTTTTCGACGTGACGTCATCTGGAGCCAACGGAGGTGCATTATAGAAAATGATTATGTCCATCGTCATCAGTGACCTCAAGAACCCCAAATTCCGGAGTTTCAGAGAATCGACCTTTTTAAGATGTGCCAGCTCTTGTTCGATTCTTAGGCGAACGGGCTCATATATCACGCCCAATGGCCAAAGCCGCGGCCCTGGACGGCGAATATGATACGCGGCGTGTGCACGAGCAATGAGCGTCTAGGAAAATTCGATCGATATTATTGATTGTTATTATTTTTATTGATTATTGTAACAATATGGGGTCGTTCACCAGCAGTTTGTTTGTCAGTGAAACATAACAACAAATAAAAGACTGAATCTTGCAATCTTGTAATGTTCAGCCTCATTGAATGAGAAGATCAAGATAATTTGTAAGTAATCGTTATCTCATTGTTGTAAATATCGACGATATTTGAAATGCATTAAAGAATTTAACAATTTTAGTCGGGGGTGACTGGTTTCATTCCCAATCCAACATCTGGGTTTTCCTCCGTTTTCCGGATTCTCGTTGAACGTTCGGTCGTTGGGTCTCTTCGGGAGTTCGGAAAATAAAATATCTAAAATATTAAAACTAAAACTATTAGGGGACACAGAGTACCTCCATTCCTATCACCTCTTGTGCGATACTCGTAAATTGCGCGATTTGCTCCGCACAATCCCTCCTTTAGTGCGACAAATCCAGCATGGCGGGTGCCCTGAGCTTACTGAGTAAAAAATAATAAAAAAATAAAAAAATAAAAACAAACATTGGCTCCGGAAGGACTGTCGAGCTTCATGAAATTTTTTTCGCCGCATCGCTTCCGAACATCATTGATGGAAGCTTCTCGGACAATTCGTCTAAGTACGTTCTCTACAGTACGCTAGTAAACTTATTTGGCACGATTAAGATATGATTTAGTCGCCTGGTCTCATGGTGATAGCCTGGTCCCAAGATGGTCCCAAGAGGTCTTGGGCCAGGATTTCACCATGGGACCAGGCTACTAAAACAGTACCTTGATTTCGATTGATACAAGTCGTAGAAACGGATAGATAATGACGCGCTATATTATAGCAGCAGCTAAAATTTTTTTATTATTTCTAGGAGGAATCCTTACTATAGATTTGTCAGTTCGGAGTCAGCAGGTTCCATCTGGAAAAGGGATTGCAGCTGCCGTAGTATCAATTGGATACCTTCTCAGTTGTTGAAGTTGTCGGACTCACTGTTGATGTCTGAGCAGTATTAGAAGCTGGAAAGTAAGTCATGGCTAGGTTTGGTCGGTTTGGACATTTTTATTGAAATAAATTACCGGCAGTTTTTGCTACATTCTCTTGCGATACCTGCGTAACGATCTTTTACCTAGACAGTTGACCGTCTTCTTGGAATCGACACTCACGATACCTGCGTTACGATCATTAACCTGGACAGTTGACCGTCTTCTTGACCCATTCGCAAGCGAGCCTGACACTGCAAACTGCTGTGGTACGGCTAGCGGTACTCGATCCAAAAAGTGAACACTTCCGATCCGAGTATGTGTAGGAAAGGCACTTGCAATTGAGTCATCAAATAGAAAAACAATAACAAAAAAAAACAACCTCAGTTCTCTCAACGCAAATCGCCTTGCAATGGTACTCATCGATAACTTTCGGACTGTCGAGCAATTTCCTCCCCGGGGATATCTGTGGGCGGAAGCAAATTGAATTTCCCTATATAAATTTTTAATAACATTTTAATTTTATTAATTTTATTTTGGTGAGGAGATTGCCGAATCAGAAATTTATAAAAACTTTATTTTTATTATTTTAAAACATACCGAACATGCACATTGCCTTCGTCATCGAATTTCCATCTGTCATAAACTGCTTCTTCTGAACTGCGTATGGTAGAAATCGAACGAAGAAACTGTTGAACTAACGTCAACAAACAACGTGTTCCAAGCCTTTTCGGGGACTTTCGTAGGAGGGATAAATTGAGAGCCGTATAGCAAAGTAGAGCAACGTTTTGACGTTTCCATTGCGTCACGCTAAAAATAGTGAAAATTAAAGCAAAAAAGGCGAAAATAGTATAACACGCCTCGGAGTCTATGACGAAGTAGCAGACTCGACCGAGGCTTACTGACCGGAACGGTAAAGCGTCGCATTTGATTTTGAGCAGATCGGCTCAAAGCTAAATCATTATGTTTTTCGATAATTTATACAAACAGTAATGAAAGCTTCGTAGTTTGGTCGGCCGAAAATGACGGAAGAAAGAGCAAAAGCAAAACTAGCACATGCATCTTTGAGAGAGGCAGTATAGTCCTCTGCATTTATAGACTTTTCTTTCTGCGGTGATAAAATTCAGTTGCTGGTAGTAAAAACAGTTCTTTGGGATATGCCAAGTGTACAAATGTATGCCAATTTCGACAAATAAATAAAATGTTTTTTTCGCTTTACTTTGGGATATAATTTTTTTCAAAATTTGCTTGTTCGCTCGTGAGCTACAAAGTTTATGGACGAAATATTTATTTGATGGTATTGCCAATGAATATTAGATCTCACTGTAGATCGACAACAAAGCCTTGCGTGTTCATTGCTCTTCTGTGGCATACGTTTGAACAGTTGTGGCATATCCCTTTGAAGGAACAGCTTTTACTACCTCAAACTAGAATTTATTACCGTACAGCGCTTATAAATATCAGGAATGATCTATCAGTTTCGATCAGTGATGTATACACTAGTGTTTATGCTGCTCTTTCTGCTTACTTCTTCAGCCCACGTAACTGCAAAGTTATCCGTGCATTATGGTTAGTTTAAACTATCGTTCAAGCGAAATTCTTAATGATTGAAGCCAATCAATTATTGAATTATCAATTGTTAATATTATTATCATTATTTGAGCTGATCTACTCAAAATCAAATGCGATGCTCTACCATACCGTACATTTTATTTTGCGCGAACATGCTATTTCGTCATCGACTCTCACGTGCGTTTTAAAAGTTTATTTTGCGATATTTTTAATATTATAGTTTTAGTTTTTGTTATTATTGTTCAGAGTGATGTAGCCGCTACTTCAAAGCAATGTTCTTACGTTCTTGCGGGTGCTCAGTTTATTTCGCCAGCAAAAGTATCCGAAAAAGCGTGGAATACGTTATTTGTTGATGTATGTTCAACAGTTTCTCATTTAATTTATAAGGCTGACAATTCAGAAGAACTCTTTTACCACTGATGGCTTCTCAAGCGGGAAGACAAAGACAATGTGCATTTTACGTGAGTATTGTTTTTAATTCGAAATTAAATTACTTCAGAATCGACAAACTCCCAATCCTCGGGAACTGTTACTGCTTTACCGCAATCTGAAACAGTCCGTTGAAAAATTGTATATCTCAAATATGTTTTACCTCAGAAAAAAGCGATTTGCTTCCGGAAACAGATATCCCCGGGAAGAGAAGAAATTGGTCGTCCCACGGTAATAGACGAGTATCATTGCAAGATGATTTGCGTGGAGAAAACAGAGGTTTGAATGAAACTGTTCTCGATACTCATTATGTTTTGCAGTGTCTTTCCTACACATACTCCGATCGAAAGTGTTCTCATTTCGGATCGTCTATAATTAGTCGTGCCGCACCAGCTTGTGGGGCCAAACCCTCTTGCGAGTGGGTCAAGAAGACTGTGCTGCGAGACTGTCCAGGTATTAGATTGTAACTTTCATGGTGGCCTCGCAAGAACGAAGAGACAATTCTTGCCAAGCCATCCCAAAAGTTGTGTTTCAGATAACATTACGCAGCCATCGCTCGATTTCTTTGGTTACTCACCCAACCCGGCCCTTGTTGCGGGTGGTGCCATTCCGAGGACGCAGGATCACGCATTAAATTCGAAAAGGGCATGCCCCTACGAGGCTGTTGTGCAGTAGGACTTTTTAAAATCATTTTCGAAATAATGACGAAATGATTTATTCCATCTAATCTCAGCACCATACGTCCGGACAATTCGCATCGTGTTGAGGGATCAATGTTGTGTGGAATTCACTGGGACGCAAAACTGGGTTCGTGGATTCTGCAGAAAAATGCTGGACGTATGTTTTCTACAAAAAATTCACTATTGTTAGAGACTAATTTTCATTTTCAGGTCCTATTCCGTCGCTCACATACTACATTAGATCCGCCCGCTGTTACGTTGCTGATCCTGCCAGATTTTCCGGTTAAAAAATGCTGGAAACCTATCAACCGATCGCTCCCAGATACTAGAAGCTGTGGAGGTTTACTGCCCCTGAAGAAGACCAACACTTCCATGTTTAAGTCCACCTACCAAGTGCGCATGTACGGAAAGAACCTAATCTGTAACAATCTGTCGGATTCGTTCGTGTACGATTTTGACATACTAAATGCAATATTTGATGAGCAACTTGCAGGTTTTCCTTCGATTACAGTTTGCACAGCGAACCCAAAGAGATGCGCCGCAATAACAAATTGTGGATGGCATGCATCGGTATCACACTTCGACTGCAAATCTCGTTGATGGTATTTGCGGTGTGAAAAAGTAGTCCTAATTTTTTCTGCTAACTTGATAAAGAAAGGAAAATACAAATAATCGATTCACGTTAATGCACATTTGAAGGTTGAAAAAAAACTAATTCGAAGACAACATTCATAATTGGACTGCGCTGGAGCTTAAGAGCTGCAAATCAGCCCGAAATGTTCGCAAACTTTCCATGCAAGCGTACATGCGTTACAATTACCGAACATTTCTGTTCGGAAAAATATTTGATTTTCGTTGTCGATGTTGAAGACAATTCTTCAAGGAATAACGTTTACTACCACTAAGTTTTTATTACTGCCGAAGAAATGCTTATATACGACGGGGACTATGTTGCCTCGACCAGAGATGCATTTCCTAGTGTTTCTGCTGCTCTTTCTTCATTCTTCGTCAGCCCACGTAACTACAAAGTTGTCCGTTCATTATAGTTCGTAAATTTTTTTAGATTTTACCTATTTTTCATGATTTCAGCCGATGTACTCAAGCTGAAATGCGACGCTCTGCCGCACCGTACAATTAGCATCGGTAGAACCTGCTATTTCGTCATTGACTCCAACGTGTGTTTTTAACTTCATATTTTTTGTATTCTTTTTTGTTAAGAGTGACGTATCAAAGCAATGCTCTATTGTTCTATCAGACGCTCAATTTGTTTCTCCTTCAAATGTTCCCGAAAAGGCTTGGAATACGTTGTTTGTCGACGTATGCTTGACAGTTTTTCATATTATTTGAACTACGATTATTCAGAAGAACTCATTTATGACTGATGTCTCCTCAAGTGGGAAGACAAAGGCAATGTGCGTGTTCCGTGAGTTCTGATTTTTTTTCAAAAAGAGATTAAATAACTCCTAGAATCAACATTTTCCGTATCATCGATTGTAAGGGCTGTAACTGCAAACGCCTTTCCGCAAGTTACCACAGTCAGTTGGATTATTTTTTTAGAATCCGGAAAAGGTAATCATTTAGGGAAAAACCATTTGCTTCCGCAAACAAATCAACACAGGAAAGGAAGTTATTGATCGTCCCACAGTAATTGATGAGTATCACTGCAAGATGATCTGTGTTGAGCGAACAGAAGTACTTTTTCGATTTTTTCGGTGTTTATTTCGCATTTTAAGTGTCTTTCCTACACCTTCGCTGACAAAAAGTGTGCCCTGTTTGGCTCGGAAACGGTTGGGCGAACCACAATTGACGCATGTGGGGCCAAACCTTCGTGTGAATGGGCCAAGAAGACAGCGCTGCGCGACTGTCCAGGTATTATATTGCAACTGGCCTATTTCCGGGTTGGAAAAAAGACTCCTGGTTCGACTCCCGGTCTGTGTACTGACTTTTGCTATTTCCTACGAAACTGATTATGTTACGTTTCAGACAACATTCCCCAGCCGTCCATCGATTTCTTCGGTTACTCACCCAATCCGGCCCTCGTAGCTGGCGGTGCGACGCAGAGAAGTATAAGCAATTTCACTTTCAATTCGCGTGATGCGTGCCACCGGGAAGCTGTTGTACAGTAAGATTGATATATTTTCGAAATACCGTCTCTTCATTTGTCACTCTCTCTCGTCTCCCTGACCGGTGAGAGAGTGTGTGAAAAGAAGAGACGGTAATAATTATTTTATTTAAGCACCCAACTTCCTGACAATTCTCATCGCGTCGAGGGCAGCTCGCATAGCGGCGTTTATTGGGACGCAAAACTCGGGACATGGATTCTCCAAAAGACTGGGGAAAGCTGGGGTATATTCAACACTTCAAATGACAAAATTTCCCCTTATTTCCAGAAGTTATTCCGTCGCTCACGTACTACATTCGATCAGCACGCTGCTACAATGCAGATCCAACCAAATTCAGAGGTACGCTAAAAAAAGAGGCGATCCAGCTCTTTTCCGGGCAATTAAAACCCAAAATATTCTAGATTAAACTGTCCGGGAATTACCTGGAGATCCAAAATGGCAAATTCTCATCTATAATCGAGTTCAGACACGCATAGTTGCGGAGGGACTCTGCCTACGATGGGGATTAACAGAAAGGAGGTGATTGCGACGCATAAGATTCTTGGTCCGGTTCAGCTGTACGGTGTGGATCAAATCTGCAAGAAGCCCGATTCGTTCTAGTGAGACTTTTACAAATTATTAAAGATTATTAAAACAAATTAAAATTAGTATGTTTGCATTGCAGTTTCGCCCTCGACTACAGCCCTACTAAGGAGAAGCTCTACAATGGGGAGGGACTGTTTGTGTCGTGCATTGGAGGAGCCTGGATCTGGTACTACCAGTATCCCTGGTACACGTCAACGACGACGGTCAAGAGTGGCGTTTGCGTGAGGATGAAGAAGTGAACTGTATATTTTTACACTGATATTTTGTGCATCATTGTTTTTATTGGATAAATAATTATTCATTATCTTCCGATCGTATACAGGCGAATCATGCGCTCGTGAAGAACACTGTTGATTCCTTATTTCAAACTTTATTTTGGGTAACATGGGGACCATTTCGAGTACAAAAATGATTGACTTTTTGATTTTCAACATACATCCAGAACGAACGGGGATTTCAAGGATCAGTTTTTACTACCGCTAAACAAGACTTTATCACCGCTCCGAGAGGCGTGTATAAATACGGACAGTGTTCGAGATCTCTCGAAGATGCATCCACTAGTGTTTCTCTTGCTCTTTCTTGGTATTTCATGGGCCCATGTAACGACAAAACTATCCGTTCATTATTGTTAGTTGAAATTATCGATCTAATCAATCTATCATCTAATATCTTAGCGCGATTTTAGCCGATGTGCTCAAGCTCAAATGCGATGCACTACCGTATCGAACGTTTCTCTTTGGCCGAACCTGCTATTTTGTCATAGACTCCAATGTAATTTGTTGTTGTTGTTGTTATTTGTTTACTTTTTTCTAGCATGACGTAACGGCAACTTCGAAGCAATGTTCTACCGTGCTTACGGGTGCTCAACTTATTTCACTTTCAAAAGTTCCCGAACAGGCGTGGAATACGTTGTTTGTTGACGTAAACTCACACTTTTCGCTAAATCAGAATAACTACAAATTCAGAAGAACTCATTTGTTACTGATAGCCTCTCTGCAAGAAAAACGAAAGCAATGTGCATGCTTCGTACGTTTTCGAAACCAAGCTAATTTAAAAAATCGTAGAACAAGAAAGATTTCAGAATCGACGATTCCGTCTGTAACTGCTAAGGCTTCGCCGCAACTAGCAACCACTGTCAGTTGCAACATTTTTATTCTCGAAAATGCATTTTATCTCAGGGAAAGCCGATTTGCTTCCGCAAACAGGCTACCTCAGGAAACGAAGTAATTGCCAGTCCGGCAGTTATTGATGAATACCATTGCAAGATGATCTGCGTGGAGCGAAAAGAGGTTTAAAATGGCTAGTTTCTAGCTAATTGTGATTATTCCAGTGCCTATCGTACACGTACGCCGAAAGAAAGTGTTCTCTATTTGGGTCCAAGTCTGTTCGTAACACAGCTGTATGCGGCGCCAAGCCCTTCTGTGTATGGGTCAAGAAGACGGTGTTGCGCGACTGCCCGGGTAGCTGTTCCTTCAGTACACAAAATCGTATTTTTTGTGTTTCAGACAACATCCCTCAGCCTTCGATCGACTACTTTGGCTACTCGCTGAACCCAGCTCTCGTTGCGGGCGGCGCGACACAAGTAAACCCCAAGAATCACTCATTCAACGAACGACATGTCTGCGCGCAACTTACTATTGTTGAGTAAGAAATTATGTTTTTGTTGTTTTTCGAATATAAAAACAACTAACAACAACAAAAACAAACAACAATTCCAGCACTATCCTCCCCGACAATGCGCACCGGGTGCAGGGCAGTTGGAATAGTGGACTTCACTGGGACGCTAAACTGGGAACGTGGATTTTAGTGAAGGTTAATGATGGCCAAAGTGAGGTTCAATAAACATTTTAAAGTTACATTTTTTTACCTTTCAGGGGTTCAAGAAGCGCTCACATACTACATCAGATCCGCTCGTTGTTACGTCGCGAGACCAGAAAGATTTACCGGTTCGAAAATACGAAAACTTTGAATTACCGATCCTGCTTAGACACTAGAAGTTGCGGAGGGGTCCTTCCCGGAAAGAATATGCCCACCGGCAGGAGTGTGAAGGAAGGGTACCGGTACTCTGCGCCGGCAAGACGGTACGCGACGGGCAGCACCTGTCTGGATTCCGAGACATTTGTGTAATTTTTATTTATAATTTTTAAAAAATTTAATATAACAAAAAAATAATATTTTTCAGATTCTCGCTCGATTACCAGCCGGAAAGCGAGATGATTTACAACTCATTCGACACTTTCCGTGTGGTGTGCTATGGCGGGACGTGGATTTGGCACCATCAGTGGTACCACCCCGTGCATGCTTCGACGCAGATTCTGTATGGAGGTGTTTGTGCTCGCAAGTAGGGACTGGGGAAAATAACATGTTCTACAGTTCCCTTTTTGAATAACGTGATTTCTTTTGTATGGCATAAATCATCCTTGCAACTCGAAAATAGCAGAAATTGAAATTTCGTTCATAAATTTTATATAAATCTCGGAAATCTAGGTTAATTAATGGGGCTTCATATTGATAAATCATAATAACAATAATAATCGCCCGATCGCGAAATGAGGATTCAATGTTTTTCTAGGAAAGAGTGCGACTCGAGTACAAACATGATTGACTGCTGTTGATTTTAGCAACACACATCCAGAACGAACGAAGCTTTCGAAGGAACAGTTTTTACTACCGATAAACTGTTGCCTTTATCACCGAGAGGCGCGTATAAATACGGATAGAGTTCGACATTTGCCTCTCAAAGATGCGTGCTCTAGTATTTCTGCTGCTCTTTCTTCATACTTCTTCGGCCCATGTAACTACAAAACTATCCGTGCATTACTGTTAGTTAAAACTATCGATTAAGCGAAATTCTTAATGATTGTAGCCGATGTGATCAAGCTCAAATGTGATGCGTTGCCGTATCGAACGTTTCTCTTGGGCCGAACCTGCTATTTCGTCGTCGACTCTAACGTAATTTTGTTGTTGTTATTTGTTTGCTGTATTTGTTTAGCTTGACGTAGCCACACCATCGAAGCAATGCTCTACTGTGCTCTCCGGCTCTCAATTAATATCACCATCAAAAGTTCTTGTTAAGGCGTGGGATATGTTGTTTGTTGATGTAAACGCGCTTATCTCTAAATTAGAATAATAACCAATTCAGAAGAACACATTTGTTACTGATGGTTACTCTACAGGAAAGACGAAGGGAATGTGCATGTTCCGTATGTTTTGGAAGAGCGATAATTAAAAAGTTAAAAATCTCAGAATCGACGATCCCATCATCGGCAACTGTTACCGCTTCACCGCAACAGGCTACCGCTGTTTGAACTTAAAAAAGATCTCGAAATTATTTTTTTCTCAGGAAAAGCCGATTTGCTTCCGGAAACAGATCTCCCCAGGAAGGGAAGTAATTGATCGTCCTTCAGTAATCGATGAATACCATTGCAAGATAACATGCATTGAGCGAAAGGAGGTCAACATAGACCAGTTTCAAGCTAATTGTCATTGTTCCAGTGCCTTTCCTACACATACTCCGACCGAAAGTGTTCGCTTTTCGGAGCGAATACCGCTAGTCGTACGACTTCAGTTTGTGGGGCCATTCCGTCTTGCGAGTGGACCAAGAAGATGGTCTTAGCTGACTGTCCGGGTACTAGATTCTAATGTTTCTGAACAAGGATAATGTACGTTTCAGATAACATTCCCCAGCCGTCGATCGACTTCTTTGGGTTCACGCCGAATCGTGCCCTCGTCGCTGGCGGTGCCACTCAATTGAGCACTAATAATTTGACGCTGAATTCGTATATGGCATGTCCAGCGAGCGCAGTTGTGCAGTGAGTTCACATCGAATAACGAATAATCTTAATTTATTTATTTTTTTAAATTTTTCTTCTTTTTTTTAATTTCAAACAAAATTGAGCACTGTTCGGCCTGATAAGTCGCACCGCGTCGAGGGGGCAATTACCAGTGGAGTTTACTGGGACGCCAAACTCGGAACATGGACTCTATCTAAAATAGGCATAAAAAGAGGTGCAATTAATCTAATTCTCAAATTTCACGTATTATTTCAGTATTAATTCTCACGTACTACATCAGATCCGCACGTTGTTACGATGCAAATCCAACCAAATTTGCAAGTTTGAAAATGCCTAAAACATGGATAATGAAGCACACCTAGACACGAGAAGCTGCGGAGGCTCCTTGCCCGTCAAGCCGACCAATACGACAATGTTCAAGTACACATACCCGGTCCGGAACTATGGGAACAATGCAGTTTGCAACGGGTTGGATACGTTCGTGTGAGATTTTTTTGACAAATAGCAAAAAAATTAATTTTTAATATTTTGACCTGATTTAGCCTTTAACAGGTTCGCAGTTGATTATCAACCGACCGCGGAGATGCGGTACAATAGCGGGGAAACGGCCATTGTCTGCATGGGAGGCTATTGGATATGGTATTACCAATGGCCCAAGTGGACCAAGACGACGACTATCTTGCATGGCGTTTGCGGTGTGCAAAAGTAGCACCCCCGGGAACTGTTTCATCACAAGGTTTTTACAATACAACAAATGCGCATCATTCAAGATAAAAATGGAAAATTTAGATTGATAAAAACAAGTAATTTGGGGTTGTGAACGAACGATGGGTGAAAGAAAGATGCGCAATGGTGTCAGCTGAATAAACATGCAGAATGAATCACAGAACTGCCAGAGCTCTTGGAATCTATGCACACTCAAGTGCGAGTTTTGTTCAGCAGCAGTTTTCTTTTCTATTCAGCAATAAATTATCTGACGCATGCAAATCCTTTTGAAAGGACAGCTTTTTACCGGACTATGCAATGCAGCTACAGGCCAAGGTCACTGCAACGATAAGCAGGTGAATTACTCAAGTATAATCGGTGAAGGGACGTTTAGGAACCGGCGTTTAGGAACTCGCGATGCGTGACGTTTAGTAACCCCCTCCCCTCTCCCTCCTCCGCCTCGGAAGGGTCTCTAAACGTGGCATACCGCGAATTTCTTAGCGGGGTTCCTATACGCCCCATCATATATTCGACAATCAGTCATTGCTCTGCCAGGGCGGACACTCGTGTGTTTGCGCGCCCGGCTGGTCGGGCGTCGACTGTGGAAGAAGGGCTTGATTACTTGACTGAGATCATCAATATACGATACCAAATAGTATCCACAATTTTCAATTCATGCCATACAAATATGAAATAATAACTCTATACGAATATGTGTCATATTATTGATAAATTATTCGCATTTGGGTACACTTGGTACTCCGTTCAGGATGTCTCAAACAACTACAGATTGATTTCAAGGAAGTCTTTTACTACCACTAAAATGTGATCAACGGACGGCGAAGCGTTGATAAAGCGAGGATTTGTGGAGAATAGTGTAGTTTCTTCTGGATAAAATGCGCTTGCTAACTCTTCTGCTGCTACTCATGCATTCCACTACGGCCGATATTATTACCAGTCTTGCGTATCACCATTGTTCGTTTTAAATAATACAAATTCAATGTAAATGGATTATTTCAGCCGATGTACTCAAGATCAAGTGCGACTCAATTCCTTATCGTTCAGTGCGATTGGAGGCAAAGTGCTATTTCGTAATTAATTCAGAGGTTTGCTTGCTTTTTTTTAATTTGATTGAATGCTATCTTGTTAAGGTCGACGTTAGCGCAACCGGCAAGCAATGCTCCACTGTTCTGGCAGGCGCTAAGTTCACTCGACCAGTAACAGTTCCCGACAAAGTGTGGACTTCTCTCTTTGTTGATGTGAGTTATGTGAGCATTGTCGATAATAGCTGATGGGTCACTCTCTTCATTCTACGCACTCTCTCGCCGGACCGAATAGAGAGTGTGCGAAATTAAGAGACGATTACCAGTATTTCGAACTTTTTCAGAAGGGTTCGTTTATGAAGGACGGAGGCACAAAAGGAAAGCCAAAAGCCATGTGCATTTACGGTATTTAAAAAAAGGAATATGAAACTTGTCAAAACAATTTCCAGAAAGTCCGTTTCGCGTCTCCACTAATTCCGGAGCGGGAAAAGCTCGAATTGTGAACATATTTAGGCCTTTTCCAATAACACATTTCGGTTTAGATGACAACAATTTGCTTCCGTAAACAAATTTCAACCGCAAGAAAATCAGTGATCGATCGTCCCAAAGTGATTGACCAATATCAATGCAAGATCACCTGTGCAGAGAAGAAAGAGGTGTGTATTAGAGATGATTTGGCATGAACTGACTCTCTTCATTCTGCACGCTCTCTCGTCTTTCTGACCGGCGAGAGAGCGTGCAGAATGAAGAGACGATTTCTTGCGAACCATCCCTAGTGTGTGTCCTTTTATCTCTTCTGGCTTTTTATTGCCTAAAACACATTTTTAGTGCTTTTCGTACATATTCTGCACCGGCCAGTGCACACTTTTGGGAGAGAAGAAGGAAAATGTTTGCGGAACTCCATACCAAGAGTGGGTCAAGAAAACGACTGATGCGGAATGTCCAGGTTCCTCGTTTTTCGAAATAATCTAAAAAAATGGCAATAATTCTCATTTTTTTAGATAATATCGACCAACCCTCCATTAATTTCTTCGGTTACAAACAAAATCCGGCGCTCGCTGTCGACGGCGCTACACCGTTTAGCATCAAGAATTTCACTTTCAATGAGGCCCTCACGGCATGTCCCGAGAGGGCGATTATTGAGTTAACAAAAAAAAATATTTATAAAAAAAAACTCGTTCAGCGTAACTTTGATTGACAACTCCCAGCGAGTTCGGGGCAGTCGGTACAATGGGATATATTGGGATGAAAAGCTCGGGGCTTGGTTGCATGTGCTGTCGGATATTGGCAGAGGTATATTATATTTACAATTATAAACACAAATATGATTTTAAAAAGTGTAAATTTCAGAACCTATCAACATGTACTACGTCAGATCAGCTAGGTGTTACGACATTATTCCCAGCAAGTTCACAGGTTACAAAAAAAAGTATAAATATATAAAAATATACTCAAGCAACGACAAGCTGCGGTGGGCCAATTCCCACCAAGGTTGTACATCAAAAAGGATATCAGAACAGGGGCCCAGTACAGCAGTATGGAGGCACAGCATTCTGCGGTCCAATTAATGATTTCTTGTGAGATTTTGTTATTGTTTTCTCAATTGTCATATTCTCAATATGTAATAACAATAAGACAATAACCAAGTTCAGATTCACGCCTGAATTTACGTCCATCGAAACCAACGAGTACATCGTAGGTGTGCGCTACTGTCACGTCGTCTGCATTGGAGGGTAAGCTCACCGTCTCTTCATTTCGCACACTCTCTCATAGGGCAGAGAGGCGAGAGGGTGTGCGAAACGAAGAGATGGCTACCGATATGTGTGATTTCCATTTGTAGGTCCTGGCTCTATGTGTATGCGAATCCTCCCCAGGAGGGGAAATATACTTATACATACACATATACAATTCTTAATGGCGCGTGCGTGAGAAACATCGCGTACTATGGAAATTGATCGGCACGTTTGAGCTCCGAATGAAGCATAAATTAAGTATCTTCGCAAAGTTTGGTTGTCCACATGTATAATTTGTCAGAGAACTTGAAGAGAAGTGAAAATACATTTCTTACACAATATTCCCCGGAATATTCTTACTGAGGAATCTCTGGAAACCTAGTTTGTGGAGGAGAAAGGGGAGGAAAGGCTGCACGCATGAAACGTGAACCACGAGTGGGAAGTTCTCAGGAGACAAAGCACTCGATTGTTTACATTCTTTCTTGTGTGTTCAATTCGAACGATTTTTAAAAAAATGAATGGTGTTTGCGTGTATGCGTGGTGTACACCCCTTTTGAAGTGCACTTTACTGCCACTAACAAGAATTTATAGCCGCTCGGAAAAGGGATGATATAAGGAACTGACTCTATAGAGTTTCTTCGAAAAATGATATGCTTGCTGGTATTTCTGCTGCTCTTTCTCTATTCTACTTCAGCCGTCATTACTATCGATCTTGCGTACCATCATTGTTAGTGACATTTATATTTTACAATTAAATCCGATCATTCGCCACCAAGTCTTTTCGCTTTCGACTGTAAAATCGCTAGATGTGGCCGAACCTTACAATTAATCTTTATTTTACATAAAAAACATTTAAGCGGACGTGCTCAAGATCAAATGCGATCAGGTACCTTATAGGTCAGTGCCAGTGGAGAAAAAATGCTTTTTCGTCGTTGATTTTGAGGTAATATTTCCTAATATTTCCTTATACGGCGCTGCTTGTTTACATGTCTCGTAGTAGGTGGGCAAACCCAAATGGTTGCAATGGTGTTCGAACACCTACAGATTATATAGAGTGGTTAGCTCCAATCTATCGATCAGATAGGTGATGGGACGTTTAGGAACCACCCTCCCCCGCGCCTCCTCTCTCGCTCCTCCGCCTCTGAGGGGTTCCTAAACGTTCCATAACCATCAGATCGACTCTACAACAACCGCGAAGAAATGCTCCAGTGTTCTATCCGACGCTCAAGTAATTCCACCTGCGAATGTTCCCGACAGAGTTTGGAGTTCGCTGCTTGTTGATGTGTGTTCAACCTTTCCTTATTTTCTACTAGAACTCCTTCCTTTAATACACACACTGGCCTAGCAGTGGCTCACCGCAGGACTCCAGTGCCTAGAATAACGGTGCAACTTTACCTTTACTTCTTCAGAAGGCTATGTTCAAAGACGATGCGTCAGGAAAATCAAAGGCGATGTGCGTTTACGGTATGTCTGCTGCACTCAGTAGTCCCTGTGATCTACGTGTTTTCCAGAAAGTCCGTTCGGTGAGACCTCAAACGTTACTGCAGTGCGAAACAAAGCTCGATTGGTGGGTAACAAAAGAAAAGATTTTATTTTTATGCTTTTATTATCATTACCGATGCGTGTCAGATGCCACCGATTTGCTTCCTCAAACAAACCTCTACAACAAGACAATCAGTGATCGATCGTCCCAAAGTGATCGATGAATATCACTGCAAGCTTATCTGTGCGGAGAAGAAGGAGGTGTGTATCATTTTATCTCTTTTGCCTTTTTATTGCTCTAAACTAGGCAAGAATACTCTTCATTTTGCCTACTCTCTCTCCGGTCAGAGACGCCTGAGAGCGTGCAGGATGAAGAGAGTCATTTCTTGCGAATCCAACACATTTTAGTGCTTTTCCTACATGTTCTTCAAAGGCCAGTGTACGTTATTGGGGGAGAAAAAGAAAGACTTCGAATGCGGTGGTCCCTATCACGAATGGGTCAAGAAAACGACCGACGCTGAGTGTCCGGGTTTGTTTTTGTTTTTCAAAAAAGACAAAACAATAACAAAAACAAACGAAAAATCGATACGCTTCAGACAATATCGCACAACCATCTATAGCTGATTCCGATTATGTGCCGAATCCAGCTCTGAATGGCAGAGGCGCCACTCGACTAAACATTGCCAATTTCACTTTCAATATGATCATGGCCTGCCCGGAGCGAGCAGTTATAGAGTAAGTAGTGTTTTCGAACAAAAAACAATAATAAAAACAAAAACAAAACAAAAACAAAACACTTTCAGCACGACTCTCCCAGACAACTCGGTGAGGGTCCGCGGCAGCTCGAACACTGGCATTTACTGGGATGAAAAACTCGGGTCGTGGATGCTCATTGTGCTCGACGATTACAGAAGTGATTATAATTTAAAACAAATAAAAAAAAATAAAAATAAAAATGCTCGTTTCAGAACCCATCATCTCGTTCTACATCAGATCAGCCCGCTGCTACGACGTTGTTCCTAGCCAGTTTACAGGTTGCAATGTTATTGTTATTGTTATTATTATTGTTATTATTATGTAAAACAAAAACAATAAATTAATAATTCAAGCAACAACCAGTTGTGGTGGGCCGATTCCCACCAGGGTGGTGCAAAACGTCCGGTACAAGGCCGTGGGTCAAGTGCTTAGCTACGGCAGCAAACAGTTCTGCGGCAACGACAATTTCCTGTGAGATTTGTTTTTGTTTTCATGTTTATAATAAAAATAACAATAACAATAACAATAACAAATTGCAGGTACACCACAGATTACAAACCCACGACCGAGATCATCCGCGGCGTGGACTTCTCGTCGGTATCGTGCATTGGCGGGTAATCTCTTCGTTCTTTCTACATTTCGTCTCTTCATATGACACACTATCTCACCAGTCAGAAAGGCGAGAGAGTGTGCGGGATGAAGAGACGGTGACGCGTATTTCAAGCTCTAGTGTACAGAGATTCATAATTCCATTTGCAGGTCCTGGATATTCCTTTATGGAGAGAGACAGAGACCTGTTGCATCGACAGCAACAATTCTTGAAGGAGCGTGCGCGAGGAAAGTCTGAGGATATTGATGAAGATTTCGATGGAATTAATCGTTTTCTGAGTCGGATAAAAATATCTTTTCGACCTCTTATTACAAGTATTTCGAAACATCAGCTTATTTATTAATTATGAGACTGCAGTAACATCATTTGAGATGCGATTGAGACAAATAAGGTACATGAATGGAACACTTCACACAGTAGTTTGTGCTAGATTTAGTCTTGCAATCTCTTGTTCATGACCTTGTCGAGTGGTTGTATTGCACCCGAAGAACAAAAGACGAACCTACAACGATAGAATTCAGGTTAAATTAACAATAAGAGAAAATAATGTGTTTCGAGAATATAAATCGTTTACTCGCCTTTCGGAACAACGCAATCAGCAGTAGCGAGAAAATTAGTTCCCTGACAATGAGAGTGATGGCTTTTCATATTCATATTCATATTCATATTTATCCTGACATCAGGCAATGGGCCTGCAGGAGGTGACATCATTGGGTAGGGGATCGAGATCTTCGTGCTCAAAGTGTCGGAGGGTCAAGGGTTGGGATCTTCTTAGATGTGTCATCTCAAATGTCCATCGCGCTTAGTCGATTGATTACGTTTGAGTGTTGAAGAAGTCCATCCAGCCGCCGAAGTCCTGACTTGCGTGGTTTAGAATAAACTCACGAAGCAGTCTTCTTGAACGGGGCCTTTCTTAACGGTAGATCACTTGAGTCGATGGGAATCCGTCCTGGGTCCTCCTCTTGATGTACCAAGTGGGCGATACTCGTCGGGTTGCCCAAGCTGACGGACGAGGATTCTCCAAACTGGGGATGGAAGAGAGCGGGGTG
>LS575770.1:130771-149804 GCA_900490775.1 Pristionchus maxplancki | reverse complement strand
TCGCTTAATTGATTTATACTCATTGACACGTCACCTAGTTCTCGATTACCGATGATTACTGTAATCATTTCAGAATGTTCCCAACCTTCGCGACCCATCGATCGCCTTGCGCGTTGCGATAATCGCTCTCGGTGCCCTCTCGCTCATCTTTCTGATCGCAGGAACGGCCGTCGATGGTACGGTAGGGGTACAGTAAGGTGCTGTCAGTGGGGTACTGTAGAGTACGATAGGGTACGATGTGGAAGGGTACTGTAGGGAAACTGTCGGGGGTATGGCGGGGTGCTGTAGGATTACTGAGGGGTACTGTTGGTTAGGGTGTTGTACTGAAGAGTTACGGTAAGACACTCTAGGTGTACGGTAGGAAGACGGTAGAATATTGTAGCCTAAAGATCACTGTGGGGATATTGCAGGGTGCACGGTAGGGTTTTGCAGGGCACTATAGGTTACCGCGTGTAGTCTGTAGGGTTACGGTAGGTTGAGTTAAGGTACGGCAGGGTAATGTAGTAGTCGGTTGGGATACCGTTGGGTACTGTAGGTTGGTGCAGGGTTACGAGAAGAATACGACAACATACTGTAGCGCGCGGTGGGGAATAGTTAAGTGATGTAGCCTAGAGCCTGCCACCCGTAGGTGCGGTTGCGTATGCTCGAATACATTAGGAGCCTGAAGGACTGTAGGGTTGCAGTTGTGTGCGGTAGGGTATTAGGGTTGATGGTGAACTTGCCGTAAAGAAAACAAACATTGTAGAATACATCACGGACAAGCAGGGAACGACGATCGGCTGCCAGAAGCTCTACATGGACAAATTTGCGTTCCGCGGACCCTTCAAGGTGAATAAATTACTGCTCGCTCATGTTCTTGCTTCCAAATGTTATCGGTTGCATTACAGTACATGAACACGCTTTCCTTCATCATAATATTCACTACAAGTGTTCTATGCTTCATTCAGGTGATTTTTGATTTCGTTTACTACTTCAAAAGCGAAAATGATAAAGCAATATCAGGCGGCGGCTGTCGCTTTCAACGTGATTGTTCTCATGCAAGGAAAGGTACAGCGCTTACATGAGTAAAAAAATTTCCCGGGATTGATATTTCTTTACAGAACCAGAAACTGGCGCTAATTCTCACTTCTGTCGTCACTGTTCTCCTCCTTGTTGTGATCGTCATGGCCAGTGTCAACTTTTCATTCAGAAATATCTGTGAGTATTTTTTCAATATTCTATTCTATAGTTGGGCCTCGCTAGAGCTGATTTAATGTAAATTAGAGCGTTATTTGTTTCCTCTTAAAGTTACCAACCAGCACGAAATTGACCAGCATGCATTTATTTTTTGAATAGGGGATGGTCGAATTAGTAATCCTCGCTTATTAAAAACCATAGAATCAATTATGAACGTGGAAACGGCCTGGATAGACTGGCCCGGTTCGGACCTGAACGAGGCAGCAGTTTCCCGCCCATTTTCATTTTCCGATAAACCACTATTCGGGTTTTGGTCGGGACAACAAAAGCGCGCCATTTCAAATAGTTTTTCGTCTAAGTTGGGTAACTTTAACAATAAATTGTTGCTTTCAGCACCCCAGGCAACCGAGATGAAAAGGTCTCCTGAGCGTTTGGAGGCGGCCTTAGCCTATGCGGCTAACCAAGCAGATAAGGCCCTCAATAATATCGGAAATGAAATTCGCAAAGGCGCCAATGATGCCGGCAGAGAGGTAAGGCGGATGTTTATGTGATTCATGGTTGGAAAAAATAGTAAATTAAGTTAGAAAACGCCCTCGGTAATTACCGGAGAAAGCGTCGTGTGCCTGGCCGACCTCTGGCACCTCGGACGCCTCGCAAGCCTCTTTCTCGACTAATTGAGGTATGATTTTAAAACGAAAGGCTCTCAGGAAGCGCGTGTTGCTGAAAAATATAATATCCAACCCCGATTGCAATCCCTGTGATAATTTAAAGCATTTAAAGAGTAAATGAAAAGCAAACAGCCCCCAGGGCCCTCAGGGAACTCCACAAGTTCAAGAAATTCGAAAATGAAATTGCGTATCCTGTCAGGACGAGCTGCCACTAACGCCGCCCTGGGGCGCAACGTTTGGTCTGGTCTGCACTGCCTTCGTGTTTTCCATCATCAACCTGATTGTGAGATCAATTAATCAAATAAGAAGCTAATTAACAAACTAATTAATGGAATAATACTTCAGCTTCTCCTCGCGATTTGGACGATGGCCAAGAGTGGAGGTGTGTAATTCAATTTTCAAAATAATATTTTTACAAATATTTACAGCCTCAACAATTGGAGGGCACTTCGATTACGTCAAGACATCGGTGAACTAGCATTTTTAATAATAATCTGTAGTTAAATTAACTCCAGTAATTAATAATCAGTTGCAATTTACTAAACCCATTAAGGTGCTGGCTTTTGTGCGCAGTCCTGTCAAGGTCGTTCGCGTCGCCATTACTGTCGTCAATGTGCTGATTTTTACGCTGATGTGGACGTGCGTTGTTATCGACAGTAAGTTGCTCTTTGTTGTTTGCTGTTGTTGTTTTGATGATAAGATTATCTTAAAATATTCTGCAGAATACGTTGATCGCAACGATACGATGGCATATTGCGCGACCGGAACAAGGCTGCGAGACTGCAACTATCCCAAGCTTGGATACAACGCCAAGTTCAAGGTTGTGCATTGATCTAAAAAAATAAACTTAAAATAATTTAAAGACAAAAAATTTCACAACTAAACACGAGAAAAAGGTTGAAATAAGCTCTAAACTATTTTCTTCAAGGATATGCACACTCTCTCCATCGTGTTGCTCGTACTTACCAGTCTGGTCTCCGCGGCCATGGTAAATCTTTAATTTCATTAATAAAAAAATAAATTTAAAAAAATAATTTTTAAAAATTTCAGTTCGTCGCATGCGTGCTATGCGTGCTGCAACTGGTGAAGGGCAAGGTAGTCTTTTCGAAGGGATATCTCATTGTCTTTTTGAGCATTCACAGATTAATCTTTGATCTTTTGAAGTCATCAAACACGTTGTTCATTGATTTTTGATTGATTGTGTAAATAACAAAACCAAAAAAACCCTCATTAGATTTTCGTCCTTCCTCTACTCGGACTCTCCGCCTGCACGACCCTTTTCATGCTGATCTCGGTAGTCCTGGCCTGTCTCGATTTCACGTCGGCCAGCTACTACCCCAGTGAGTTTGAAGAGAGATCAGGGATTAAAGACTAGATCAAAAATTTCGAAATCACTCCAATTTGTGATGGAATGATACAGAAAGGAAACGATAGTGGGCTCAGCAAAGCGCATGATTAATGTTGCAATTTATCCTTCAGACGAGGGCAACATCGCCGTGTTCAAGATCTCTTTTCACCTGCTTGCCACCTCGCTAGCGTGGGGCTTCATAAATACTGGGGTTGGTTTTCGAATTTTCGAAAATAATATTTTAAATTTGTAATCAAACTCATTGCAGCTCAACGTGTTCCACATGATCCTGTTCAAGAGAGGAGGAGGTGAGGCTTTAGTTTTTCAGTTCACCATTAATAAAATTGTGTACTGAACAACCATCATTTTCAGTACTCGGAACCAGCCTGCTGGCCACGTCGAGCAACTTGGTATTATTTTACAACTATATTCAGAATTTTATTTCTATGAATAATTTAAATTGTCATTAATTACTTAATCATTTATCAGCCCTCCTCGCAACCGCCCTCGAGCGGTCCAACCCCTTCATCCAAATGAAGAAGCAAAGAGAAGATAATAGAGATTCAATAGTATGCTATCGACAGAAATAAAGTGATCTCTTAAATGTGTTGTTTTCACTATATTCTGGGATTTTCAATTATCGTTTCAATCTATTATCAATAATTCACTTATTTACCGCGACCCCTAAATTGCGGTGAAACAGCTGATGCTCTCGATCCTCACTCCTTCTCCTCTACTAAACATTTAATTCACCCTCAAATCGCGGGGGGGGGATGGGAGCGGTTAGACAACAATCGGGGGGGGGACTAGTTGTCCCTTGCTGCTGACAAACGATCAGAGTAGGACTGGTTTTCTTATCCCGTGTTTTTGATTACAAACATCAGCTAATATTACTCACAACAAGGACTTTATCACTCCGAATTTAAATGTATTATTTCGAGAGTCATTTTTGCAATAAATCAGACGATCTATGCCAAGTAATATGAGTAAGAGGCACTGTATTCTGACGCAGAAAGTGATTAATTGCTTCGGAATCTCCTTTAATTTCCTCAGAATTTCGTCGCACACGCTCCCTCAAGAATTGTTGCTGTCGATACAACAGGTTTCCGTAGCTCTCCGTACAAGAAGATCCAGGATCTGAAAAAAGAATTATAAATCCGCTATTAATACGGGTCACCGTCTCTTCATCCCGTACACTCTCTCGCCTCTCTGACCGGTGAGATAGCGTGCCAGATGAAGAGACAGCGGTAATTGTTTACCCGTCAATGCACGATAGCGATGAGAAGTAGACATCGTGGATGATCTCGGTCGTGGGTCGAAAATCTGTGGTGTACCTGCAATTTATTGTTGTTATTGTTGTTATTGTTGTTATTGTTATTGTTATTGTTATTGTTATTGTTATTCTGAAAACAACAACAAAACTCACAGGAAATTGTCATTGCCGCAGAACTTCTTGCTGCCGTAGCTCAGCACCGGACTCATGGTCTTGTAGCCCGCCGTTTGCACCACCCTGGTCGGAAGCGGCCCACCGCAGCTCGTTGTTGCTGGAAATGTTAATTAATTAGTTTTGGTTAATTAATTAATTAATTACAATTTTAATTTGTTAAAACAATAACGTGGCAACCTGTGAACTGGCTGGGCACGACGTCGTAGCAGCGGGCTGATCTGATGTAGAACGAGATGATGGGTTCTAAAACCGTATTTTTTGTTATTTTTTTTATTTTTTAATATTTTAAAGTTTTTTTACAACCATAATTACTTCTGGAATCGTCGAGCACTTTGAGCATCCACGCCCCGAGTTTGTTGTCCCAATAGATGCCAGTGTTCGAGCTGCCGCGGACCTTCGTGTTCGAGTTGTCAGGCAGAGTTGCGCTGAATGTTGTTTTTGTTTTTGTTTTTGTTATTGTTTTTTGTTTGAAAAATACTGCTTACTCCATAACTGCTCTCTCCGGGCAGGCCATCACAGCATTGAAAGTGAAATTTGCAGTGCTTATTTGAGTGGCGCCCGGCACGCTCAGGGCTGGATTCTGCACGTATCCTGCGTCAATCGCAGGCTGCTCGATGGTATCTGAATGTTAATTAATCCTGAAATAATGCAAATATCAAGTACCAGGGCAGTCAGCATCCGCCGTCTTTTTGATCCACTCGTGATAGGGCTTCACACAAACTCCGTCGTGATTCTGGCTTCCAAGGAATATGCACTGACTTTCCGAGTAGATGAAAGAGAGACACTGAAATGAATTTGAATCCACGTTGGATACCCTTCGTACCTGAGGTCTCTCCACACAGATAATCTTGCAGTGATACTCGTCAATAGCCTCCGGGCGGTCAATAACTTCCTTTCTCACCGTAGTAGTTGTGTTACGGAAGCAAATTGAGGCGACCTGAATCGAGGTCTAGCATATTAAAGACGAAGTGAAAGTTACCCCATGAAGCCCGAAGGCTAGTAGTAGGAACGTTGGTTTGAGCATCAATAGTACAGTGAAGAAGGGAGAGTCTTGATGAAGGAATAGAGAAGTGAAAGGAGGACCGATCCACGTCTTTTTATAAGGGATTGCTGGGCAAGAAATCGTATCTTCATTTCGAGCACTTTCTCACCGGTCGGAGAGGTGAGTGAGCGTGCAGAATGAAGAGAGTCATTTCTTGCCAAGCCATACCTACTTTTATGGGGGCCTATTACAGGCGCATGACTCCCTACCATTGTCCTGGATACGGTGAAACATCTCGAATGGGGAAGGGAGATGAGAGGGGGAAGAGATGGAGAGGAGATCAAACACTCAATTCAAACCGCACATACAAACTACCATCGTTTATGAAATATCCGATGTAGCATTGTTTATCCTGGCAATCAATGGAATTTCACGATAACAGCGCACAAAAATCGAGAATAATGATGGTACGATTGCTATTTTCCCTCACAACAAGGACTTTATCACTTCGAAATTACAAGTATAAATTCGAGAAATAGGTTTCAAGCAATCAGACGAACTTAAGTTGCGGATGCACATATTCCTTGCACGATTTTGTGTGTTTCAAACCTTTCCGTGAAGACCCAATTGCCATCCACGCATATTACGTATGAAGATTGGAAAAAGGAGAAAAGGGAGGTCGATTCAGTCCTATACATAAGTGTGCCATTGGAACGGCTTCCAGTAATACAATCTTCGATAAACCTTAAATTTGATAATTTTTCAATTCCTGATACTCTGCCATTACTGGAATTTAGAATTGATACAGAAACCAGTCTCTCCATATTTTTGTACTTCACTCAAGATCATATTCGGTAGAGCGGTAGCAGGCATTTTAGGTAAAGTTCCACCACAACTGGTCGTATCTGAGTGTATATTATCATAAATCATATTGAACGTGCACAATACCAGCAAACTGAATGGGTTTGTCAATTTCGTAGCAAAGAGCGGCTCTGATGTACGATGTGGTATTTGTCACTGGAATATAGTTGGCTCAATTTGTTCTCTAACGATCTCTTACTGTTCTGTGAGGGATAATGTAGAATTCCTATAGTGAGCACCCATGAGCCGAGCTTGGCATCCCACAGGATGCTCCCGAACCCTCGGAACTTCAGCAGGTGAGAGTTATCAGGAAGAATCGCGCTGGAAAAAACCCGCTTTATCTGTCATTCTAGTGAATATATAACTCCATAAATGCTGATATGGGGCATACGATGCGATCATCGTTGAATATTACTTCCTGTGGTCTCAATTTTTTCGCATTTTTGAGTGCTGGGTTCGGCACATATCCTGCATCTATAGCAGGCTGCTCGATGGTATCTGTATTGTATTTTGTAACTCATTATTGTGCAATTGATGGATATACCAGGGCAATCAGCATCATTGGTCTTCTTGATCCACTCTTGATAGGGCTTCACACAAACTCCGTCGTGATTCTGATTTCCAAGGAATATGCACTGACTTTCCGAGTAGATGAAGGAAAGACACTGGAATGAATCTGAATCCACGTTGAACATCCATTTTACCTCTGGTTTTTCCACACAGATAATCTTGCAGTGATACTCGTCAATAGCCTCAGGACGATCAATAACTTCCTTTCTAACTGTTGTAGTTGTGTTACGGAAACAAATTGAGGCGACCTGAGATGGTGATAGAGGGATAGGAAATGGCAAAGAGTATGTTACCCCATGAAACCCGAAGGCCAGTAGTAGAAACGCAGGCTTGAGCATCAATAGTATAGAGAAGACGGGAGGACACACTGTACCCTTGGAGTGGGATGGAGAAGTGAATCGAGGCCCCATCAAAGCCTTTTATGGAGGCCTATAACAGGCGCATGACTTCCGCTATACGATTACCCTGGATACGGTGAAACATCTCGGATGGGGAAGGGAGAGGAGAGGGGAAAGAGATGGAGAGAAGATCAAACGCTCAAATGAAAGCCAGTCTTTAAAAGAAAAACCAGGCAAATTATACATTTTCTTCAAATATATATATTTACATTTATCATGCACAATGTATGCAACAGCAACGAAAACTACGAACTATATTCATATTTTAGTGGTTTATTATTCATTTTCTTATTATTTTTCAATCGACGACGACCGATTCTTCGCTAGAATCTCGATAAACTTGGCTGTTCGACCCTGAAAAATATTTATATTTCGAAATTAAAAGAAAAAAAACAAGCCTGAAAGAAGTCCTCCCTCATGTAGTTCTTCTCCCCTGTGAATACATAACCGCGACCGGGATCCTCCTTGTTCACTGGTATCCACTCGGTAGGCAGCTCACTATGGGCTGGGTCGGGTCCATTGGGGTTCCTTTAAATATTGAAATCGTCTGAACAGTACATGCTTCTCAGTATCAATTAATTGTTTTAGCAAATTGCAAATAATCCTCAGAATCAACTGATTTCTTTTGATTTTTGATTGTAAGAACAGAGGAATGCGTTTGAGAAGACGTACCCGTATTTCGCAAAGTTCGTGAAAGCCGTAGTGAAGGCGTTCATCACAGCCTTGTCTTCTACACTCATTGAGGGATTCTTTCCGAAAAATCCCCGGTTGAACAGGTAGGTGAGCTCGCCGCCGTGGGTGGCTTCTAAAAATCTTTAAAATTGAAAAAAAACATATTATATAAAAAAATTACTTTTTATCGCCATGAACCACGAGAGAATGCCCATGACTTGGGGGTTGAAGTGGTCGAGGATGTAGAGGAAGGCTGGTTTGCCTGAAATAATTTTTTTCGAATCGGAATGAATGAAAAATAACAAACCTTGCGTAGCCACAGTGTTTTGGCACAATTGGAGTGTTCCGGCGTTCAAGTAGTAGTCGGAGGCGAACTGAATGCAATAGTTGATCTGTGTTCTAACTTTAATAAATAAAAAAGAAAAACAGAAACAACTCACCTCGGCAATAGCTCTATAGTACTTCTCCTTGCTGTCTTCGACTTTATTGTTCAAGTACAGATCGCGTAGTTCATTCTGAAAAGCTTCTGGATATTTATCTAGCAACGATTGAGCAACAATTGTTTTTAGAAGAAAATTAAGAAAAAACTGACCACAAGCTTCTCCTTATCTGCCGCTTCACAGGTGGCCATTGACATGACCTCACGCAGTGTGTCATCGTTTGGTTTCTTGTTCAACACTGTACATATACATTCTATTTAGAATATATTCGAAACTAGGCTCAAAATTAAGACAATGAAAACAAAAATTAGGTCGAAAACCTCACCAAACAGACTCCCCTCCTCCGCCGTGACTCCCGTCATCATCGGCTTCGGAATCGCCTTCTTTCTTAGTTCATCGACAGTATCAGGGAAGAAGTCGCGGTCTTCGAAGTTGGGCACGGTTTCTATAATTTATTAGTAAATTAAATAAATTACTTTAAAAATTAATATAATAATAAAATATACCAAATTGAGGCGCATCGCCCTTCTTCTTCTTGAATAGCTGAACGGGCTCGGGGAATTTGCTTGCGGAAACTCGGCGCAGTTTTTCGAGCATCTCAAATTATTGATTGAGGGCTTATTATCTAGAGGATAATGCCCAAATTTTATGTGTTCATTAATATTTTAATCGCTTACCTCATAACTATTCTTGTAGTCGCTGACGCCCAGCCGAGCCGCCTTATTGCGCGAATGTCTCGGCATGTCTCTGAATGTTCTTTTATTTTGATAAATAATTCTAACATAAATAGTTTTGCTGATTTCCACTAATGGTTACTGACCTATTACTAGCAATTACAGCCAGATGAGCATTTCCCGCCATTGGAATCATCTTGTGGAAGAGACCTGCAATTATTTTTAGTTTCGAAAACAATTTTGGTATTTCGAAAATATTCTTGTATCATTACAGCTCACCAGTAGAATGCGGACTCAGATGGAGCATGTCCGTACTTACTGCGCCTGCAGACTGGCCGAGAACGGTGATGTTGTTCTGGAATATTTCATTCGTTTCGCAGTTTGTATCGGGATGAGCTGAAAAAGCTGAAATATGGTACCTTGTTCCCGCCGAACGCCTCGATGTTCTCGTTGATCCATTTCAATGCGGCAACTTGGTCCCACAACCCGAGATTGCCAGGACACGCTTCGTCTCCTGAATGAGCAATCGCTTTCGTTATGTAAGTGGTGTTAGAATTCACTGACCTGTGCTGAAGAATCCCAGATATCCCAGCCGGTATTGAATAGTGATGAAGATGACGTCTCGCGTTACCTGAGAAAAAGTTTATTCGAGATGACATCTTACAATTTCGAAATTAAAATGCTAGCATTCACCATTTTGTGCATATTCTTGCAGATTCATGTCGTAAGCAGCATTGAAAGTTGTTTTCTTTTTCGAAAGTCGAAAAAAGAACTCACGATATTTTCGCAGATGTTCTTGTCCCCATACGAAATTGTATCGCCAATCTCGAACCCGCCGCCGTGAATGAACACCATCACGGGGAAACCTGAAATGAGTCCATCAGAGTAGCCAATAAAATGAAAATGATAAAAATGATGAAAAGATAACGATCACGTACCTTCAATTGGCGGTTCCCAGCAAGGCGCGAACACATTGAGATACAGACAGTCTTCGGACGGGCAGCCCCTCTTCAATTTCATCTCTTTTCGAGTCTTTTACAATTTCGTTCAAAAAAGAAGGAAACGGAAAAATTATCAACCGTAAGATAAGAACAACAATAAGCATGCCAACGCAGTAATAATTTCTGCAATGCATACTGAAGGGAACTCACAATCAAATTGTCGATAACCATGATCGGTGCCTGGACAGGTCGTTTCGCAAACTTTTTCGTAGCTTTGACGCCTTCCCACTTCTCCGGTGGTTCGGGTTTCTGGGACATGAGTCGATATATTTTCTTCAAAAATGAAAACGAAACCTTGAACCGAAGATTTCCAACTGGAGGCTTAGCGAATGGGATACCCTGAAATGTAAATGTTCTGAAGAAGAATACACGTTTATGCAAGGAAAGCCCCACAAAATGTGAACCTTATTCCTCAAACTAGCCCTCGAAACACGAGAGATCGCTTGATCCCTTCTTTCCATTCTCAAATAGGTAAAAACTTACCTGAAACGCGTCGACTTGCTTGTCTCCCTGATAGATTAACCGTCTACCTTGTACTGGTCCATAGTTGGTGCGAACTATTCGAGAGTCGGGATAGGAAAAGAGATTGCCCATCTGAAGTGAACAAATTGAAACTGCGCACTCTAACATCTGGAGCGGGACATTACAAAAGACAAAAAGGTGAACTCTTCAACAGGAGAAATTCACGCACGCACTGGTCAGCTAAAGCAAGGATAGCTGTCAGGGACACTATGGAAAGGGATAAAGTGAAAGTGAAAACAGATCAAGGGGAAGTAGAGTGGAGAGTAATCGCGAAACGAAATGCCAAGCCGCTTTTCCCTTACGTTACTTCCTTTTCCCTTACGGGCAAAGTTATGCATGCTGGACTACTTTCATTTTTCTGTCTATTGGAATAGCAACGTGATTACAGAGGTTTATGAAGAAGGCTAGTGATGGCTGACCTAATAAACCGATTGCCCTAACACGAACTCGCACAGACAAGAACATGTAGTGATAGATGATTTCCCATTCTGATCACCATTGAGAATAGCGAGGGAGAAATAATTGTAGTGGCTACAGAATAGTCGACGTGTTTACAGGGCAAGTGATCCTCTGCCCTTATCACTCCACGTTTGTTCTCTCATCGTCTGACAGTAGAGTATAACGTCTCATCTTGTAGCACGGTGTCTCATCGGTTAGGAAAACGAGAACATGAGTGAACATCGAATCTGTCTACACTGCCCGTTGGGAGAGTTCAGTATTGTGCGAATTTGTGTAAGAGTGCATTTGTTACACCACGTTTGTTCTCACACTGTTTATTGTAGAATCATGAAAGGGAATTGCGTCTCTTCATAGAATCTATTGTCAGTTAGAGACAGTGTGAAATGAGACAGCGAGTCAACACCGACGGCGAAAGGCAAATAATGACTTGTGCTAATGTGTGCGAGGGCAGACCCTATGTATAACCATCCACTAATCGCACTGTTATTGATCGACTCCTTGCTATTGCAAACATCACCCAATGATATGTCCTGATGATTCTAACCAGGGCAAAATACGTCTCATGTCAATAATAGTGTGTTTTAGGAGTGATGGCGATCATATTTACAAACCAGTGATCATTCAACTAATCATGATCCCGTACCATACCGATTGTTATTACACTGGTTAGTGGGCCGAGAGAGCACGAGAAACAAGGATGACAGTGATCACTTTCTGAGCACATCACTGATAGCGAGACAATAACAGGCAAACTCGTGGTGCAACGAGCACTCAAACGGGCTCAATGACTATTATCCCCACAACATTTTCCCTAAAAGACCAACAACCCTGCGAAATACACCTATTGGAAGTACAGAAGTGCCCTAAAATGAGTATTTCTATACCGAGTTAGGATAGAAAAGTGCCAATTGCCAATGCCAATTGCACACAAACCCACTTTCCGATCTATCTTACCATCTTGTCACATTCAATTTAGTCATGAAGATGCCTAACTATACTGTGCTCTTTTATTTACTGAGGAGTGATCACACATCTCAGACAGCAGGGAAGTTGCTAATCAACAGGCAATTGAAGGCATTGGAAAATCTTCACTTGGCAAGTTAGATAGGTGGAACGCGAGATCAGAGGGAGTGAAAGGGTTCGGTTGTATCCAATCATCATCAATCATTGCCTCCTCTTCAAAACGAACAGTTGTTCTCAGTAAACGCGTGATCTTAGAAGCCACACACTTGTTTATCCTCAGCAATCTACGCACAGAGTTTAACAACCAACATAAAACACATTTACAGACAAAAATAAGAATTTAGATAGCATGAGTCTTCATGTGCTCATTGAGATGATCCTTCGACGTAAAGGAACTGAGACATGACTTGCACTTGAATGGGCGAAATAGGTCGGGAATCTTAGCAGATTTCACCATTATCTTGTTCGATGATCTCACGCCGTCTTCATCACTACCAGAGTCCACTTCAGATTCTCCATCGTCCGTCCACGCGCTCTTCTTCTCTTTTCTCTTCTCTTTATCTTTCCCAGTCACAGGTCTCCTATGTTTCTGGGGCAGTGATGCTGAAATATAGCAAATACAAACACGAAAGAGCTACGCAGCGCTCACTTGCATGCTTTGAGGCACAATGCGAGTCCTTGTGAGACGTCAGATACGCTTCCTTATTGAAACGGCAGCCACAATCGTGGCATTTGAATGGCCGTTGATTTGCTCCTCCTGAAATGATTGTTATCAGTGTCCCAGACCACAATGACAGCTACGCCAATAGCAACAACAAGTTCAGTAAGAATAAATAACAATAACAATAATCAAAAACAGCATAATAACAATAACATGCGAGAACAAATTCCTCATACCAGGATGCATGGATTGTTTGTGATTGAGTAGATGACCATTCCGCTTGAATCTCTCACCACACTGATCACACTGAAATTTCCTCTTGACCAACTCGGCTCCGTCTGAAATAAATTTTGTAATTTTTTTTAAAAAATTATGAAAGTACCTTGATGGACCTGCTGATGCTTCGACAACGATTGCTTGCTGATGTACTCGTTTCCGCAGGTGAGGCAAGGGAACACTTCTCTGACGTTGTTGACTGATAAGTATGATTATAGGGCTAGGTTGGATTATTTCGCATTATGTTCTCTGACACAACAGATGTCGACTTAGAACCACGATTATTGGCACTAGGCCGGATGATAACCGTCGGATGAGAACCGACTGGATGAGAACCAAAAATTTTTATAGGGCTGTAGAACTTTGCCAGTATGTTCACAATGCCACAGAAATAATTTTTCAAAATTTGGCGGTTCTCATCCAGTCGGTTCTCATCCGACGGTTATCATCCGGCCTAGTGCCTAGTGCGACGGTTATGTGACATCCAACTGTATTCGGCAGCACTAACCAGTATGAGCGGCGTCGCTGTGAACTTTCAAGTGAGCTTTTTGAGTGAATCGTTTTCCGCAGTCATCACATTTGAATGGGCGCTTATTCTCCTCACCTTCTGAAAAATACTTCATTCTCTCCAACAAAAACAAAGAAGAGCTTGTAAAACAAAGAAAATTGATCTCTTCACATGAGAATTTACCCAGATGTGTGCGCTGATGGTTGAGCAGGGCGGTTTGCCCGGAAAGCACCTTCCCACAGGTCGGACATGGAAGTTTATCCTGGTTTGGGTCATAGTCTGCTGCAATATCTTATATTTTGAATCACATATGCTTGAAATATAGACAAAGTATGGACGCACGCGCATGTGTCCTTTCATGCTGTCTCAGATGTCCAGTCTGGAAGAATTGCTTCCCACAAGTACTGCATTCCAGGCGTTTCCTCTCCTTCTTGTCTTCTGGAAAATAATTTATCATCTTTGAAATTACTTTTGCAACTCACTGTGTAGTTCCATGTGGTGCTTGAGATTTCTGCCGCTTCTAACGGCGATACCACAAACTTTGCATTGAAATGCTCGCTTGATCTTTGCTTGCTCTGGATCGTTGTCACCTCGACGGATATTGTTAATTTTGTTGTTGTTGTTGTTGTTGTTTTTTTAAATTGTTCTTCATCCTGTTCAGGAACTTACTTAGATGCGTCTGCCTGTGCTGGTTGAGCGCATATCGAGTGATGACTATCTTACCGCAGATGTCGCACTTGAAGTCCTTGACGCTTGGGTCGTCCACATCTGGCATATGTTTGTTTTTATAAAACAACAACAACAATAACAACAACAACGACGACGACAACAAACCCATATGTGTTCTGCGGTGCACTCTGAGATTCTGCATTGTGCGGAATCTATTTCCACATTCGTCGCACTTGTGGGGGCACTTAGCTTCTTCGTCTTCTGAAATGCACATCACAATCTTTTATTTCGAATTGGAGAATCAACACACCCAGATGACCAGACATATGGGCGTTGAGCCCCGATCGTTGAGCGAATCGTTGGTCACACACATCACACTTGAAGGGTCGTTTAATATCCTCGTCTTCTGAAGATTAATTTTGATTTTATTGCTTAATCTTGAATATTTCATGTGTACTTGACTTACTTGAATGGGTTCGCTTGTGTTCAGTAAGATACCAATTTGAGGGAAATCGTTTCCCACACTCGTCACAAGTATGCGGTCGCTTGATATCATCGTCATCTGCAAGAATTTAAATATTATAAACGTTGTTCGGGGCGTTCAGTGAAGTAGCTTATCCAAGAGAATGAGCACTGAGCGAGAACGCGGGGCTAGTGGTTGGGAATGACACGAGAGATAGAGACCGATTTGTAAGAGTGTCTACCGACACAAACGATAGCAAAAGAAACATGCCTGCATGCGTTCTCTCGTGCTCCCTAAGCCCTGAGGTCTGAACGAATCCCTTGCCACAAACACCACACTTGTAGGGCCTCTTTGCCTCATCGCCTTCTGAAAAGAGTACGGTAAATAGTGATACGGTTATTCTAGACACTTGTGTCCTGCGCTATACCACTGGTAGGCCAGTGGGTCTTTGATAGTAATTGTTCCAAAATGTTAAACTAACCCTCCATATGCGCTCCTCTCTGATGGGATAGAAACAGATAATATTGCGAGTAGCTCTTCTCACACAGTGAACATTTGAATTCGTTCGTGGCCGGGTCGTATTCGGCTTAAAATAGTAATAAGTTTTATCCGAAAAGGTAGACGAACGTCGATGAAATTTAATGTGATGTCTGAGGGTTTCCGGCAGTCGAAATCGCTTCCCGCACTCTTCACATTTGTGGGGAAGCTTGGATTCCTCGTCGGCTGAAATGATTTTGATTTGTAAAAATTTAAAAGCCCGAAAGAGGCCAAAAAATGAAATCCACTTACCAAAATGGCGCAATTGGTGGCAATTTCGAGTGGAACTTTGCCTGAACCCTTTCCCACAGACGTCGCATTTGTAGGGTCGCTCCGTATCGTCCTCGTTCCCTGAAGAAGGAAAGTATCGATGCAAATTTACAAGTAAATACTACCTGCCATGTGAAACTTTTTGTGCTTTTTCATGTCAGTATGCCTTTTGAACGTCCGATCACACTTGTCGCACTTCAATTTCAGATCGAAGGTGCGTCTCGTTGGGTACTTCTTGGGCTTCTTGTCCTTCTTGGGTACTTCAGAATCGTTTTCGTCTTCTTCAGAAGACGACTCGTCGTATCCACTAACGTCTTCGGAATCCGAATCCTCCGACGCCTCATCTGATAGTTCCTGCATAAGAATAACATAAATGCCTGGACATGATCTACTAAAATTACCTCCGATTTGACCGCAGGCGTTCCTTCGGCCCCTAGAACGCCAGACTCAGAGACGGCGAATAAATCGTCCTCCTCATTGACTTCCTGTAAGAACGAGCAATAAATCGTCAATATGCAACAGGCAAGATCTAACCGTCTTGATATCAGGTGTTTCCTGATTCTTCTCTACTTCCAACCGACGAATCTCCCTGCTGGCCACCCAATCCATCGTCTCCTCAAGTGCCTTGGATATCCGATATGAGAGATTATGAAGTGGATCATCTTCATCTCTGAGAGTGAAGATTTAAAAGGCATGAGAAAAAAAGAAACACTAACGTTTCGTTGTCCGATTCTTGAATGAGACATCGTTCATCTTCGAGAGAAGTCACCGCGAACTTTATTTCCTGCATTTTAATGACTGTTAAATCTGAATTTTAAAAGTCTCACCTCCGGATCTGCGTCGTTCTTGATAAACTCGGATAACAGCTCTGTGGACTTTTGAATAACTGAGCCAATTCCATCGGATTCGGATAGTTGGAAGGCCTGATTGATAGAAAGCTGACTTAAAATAACGATTGGAATAACCTTCATTCGAGCTCCTTTGATATGATCCATGTGTATCGGTGACGATAGTACACAAGCGCTAGATTGACTGAACTGGTGATATTGAATAAAAGCGATGCGAAAATTGTGAGAGACACTAATGCAGGACGCATCCATAGGCATTGCAAGCCGCCAGTGGCATCGATCGCTTGATAGAGTAGGCAGACTTTCTCTGACCGGCGTAAATTTTGCACACTCTCTCGTTCAGGCGACTGGTGAGAGAGTGTTTCACATGAAGAGGCGATAACTCGTATTTTATTAGTTTTAGTATGCAAGCAAGACGTTTCGTCCCTACACTTATTTCCCTCACATTTCAAGAATTTGAGCGCGCAAGACAACGCCTCTGTTTGGGTTGTGCTTTTGAAAGTAATTAGGCGCTTTTTGACACTCGGGTTTGTTATCCAATTTGCAAGAGTCAGCCCTGTCATACATCTCGCACCGTTAGCGAAGCTGTTGGTGCGCGTCCGCAGCACAGCGTTTCAGCCTCATGGAAAGAGAAGACAAAAAAAGTTGGCACCGTTTTAGATTGCTCATCATAACCTGCGCTAGGCATCAGGCTCCTATAGCGATCTCTCTTGCTTTCCCTTCTCTCTATTTTACTCTAGCCGTCTCTTATTTCTTCAGCTCTCGAAACGCTGTGCGCAGGTCACAAGCTGATCGCGGAGCGAGCAGTCGGATGCGATAGTTGATCGAATCACGTATGGATACCTCATTGCCACAAATAAATATAAGATAGGAAAACAATCATTTATCTGCACACACAATATAGTATCCGTTGCGTTGCTCGTCGATGGCCCTTCCCCATCTCCTTCTTCATCATTTTCTCCTTCATCACTATCAGAGTACTCCTCAACTTCAGATTCATCAGATTCCTCATCACTTGACCATGCTCCACGATCTTTTTTGAGTGCTCCAATGTTCTTCACATCTATCTTTTTTGCCGAGGAGATGATCGACGTGCCATTCGCTGTCAGCATTGATCCTAAAAGAATATATTCACAAATAGCTGATTCACCGTGACCGATGACACAACTTTGTGTAAGCGAACAGTTTTTTTATATCATAGTAATGGATCTCGTAACACAAACGCACCAGTGTGCTTGCTAGTTTGATGTCTATGTAGATTGCCATTGTTTTTAAATATTTTTCCGCAGTCTTCACACGGAAAAGAATGCCGATTCTCTCCTTCTGCAAACAATATTTAAAAAAATTAATGCGACAATACTTTATTGTGAAATGAATTTAATTTAATATATGGCTGGTGATTTTTAGAGTTAGACATTAACTGTTTTTTAAGGAATCTGTCTTATTAACTCACGTAAGTGTCTCTTCTTGTGTTGTCTCAAATTTCCCGGTACCGTGAACCGAACTCCGCAAATATCGCAACCGTAAGGGCGCCTCACTTTTTCATCTTCTGTAATCGATTATCACTGTTTGATTCATAATATTAGACATACGCGAATGAATTCTTTTGTGATGTTTTAGAGTGTTCCTATGAGCAAAGCGTTTCCCACACGTGTCACATTTGTAAGGTTGTTTTATTTCGTTGTTGTCTGAAATAATTTGTTTATTTGAATGATGAATACCGTACTAGCAACCTTCGGTTGCTACGTTCTTCGCCGGGTTGTGTGCAATGGTTAAAATGCACAAGGTTGCGTTGCACATTGGCATCTTCCCTTGTAAAAGGCTCCTGAGGCCTCGAGCGATCCGAAAAAGTTGCGATGTAGCCACTTCGTGGCTACATCGCAACTTTTTCGGATCGCTCTCGGCCTCACGAGCCTTTCACAAGCGCATCGCAGGCTTCGCGTGTTTTGGAGTGCTCTCCACATGTGATTGCATCTCCCCTTTCCTTTTTACTTCCTTGGAATAGGCTCGTGAGTCCTCGAGCGATCGTTTTGTTAGCGCTTTGAAGGTTAGGCTGTCAAACGCTGCGGATGCACATTGGCATCTTCCCTTGTAAAAGGCTCGTGAGGCCTCGAGCGATCCGAAAAAGTTGCGATTCCGCCACTTCGTGGCTACATCGCAACTTTTTCGGATCGCTCTCGGCCTCACGAGCCTTTCACAAGCGCATCGCAGGCTTCGCATGTTTTGGAGTGCTCTCCACATGTGATTGCATCTCCCCTTTCCTTTTTACTTCCTTGGAATAGGCTCGTGAGTCCTCGAGCGATCGTTTTGTTAGCGCTTTGAAGGTTAGGATGTCAAACGCTGCGGATGCGCATTGGCATCTTCCCTTGTAAAAGGCTCGTGAGGCCTCGAGCCTTTCACAAGCGCATCGCAGGCTTTGCGTGTTTTGGAGTGCTCTCCGCATGCGATTCCGACTTCCCTTCGCTTTTTTCCACTCCCTTGAAATCTCGTAAGCCTTCGGAATAGGACGCGTGCAAGTCAAAACGCGCTTCCTCTATTTCGAAATATTGATTTTTGAGCAATTGGCAACATTTGGTAACAATTGGGAGGTTACAGCACTCGAAACTCCACGCGCGCACGG
>LS575770.1:115742-128055 GCA_900490775.1 Pristionchus maxplancki | reverse complement strand
AGAAAAATGACAATATGTGCGAAATGGTCAAAAATTCAAAATTTAAAAACTAAGAAAGCTAGACTCAAATGTTCATGCGCGTTACATTAGTGTTGCCCAGAGGTATTAAAAACGACATTCAGATTGAATCCTGCTTGATTTCGAAAAAAAAATCCGGTCCAAATGTTTCGATTTTTGAGCAAAATTGGCATTGGACCGAGCGGGAGCTGAAGGTAATGGGGGTTCACGGTGAAGCCCACATGTTGTTGAGTCTGATAGCGCTTTGAGCGGACCGCTACAGCGTTTCCAATTTGAAAACTGAAAACCAATTTTAAACATCAATAGCATTTGATTACACCGAAAAAATGGACACCGGAAGCAGTTGAAGAAAAAACCGTTTTGCGAAATCTGCATTTTTGGTGCTTCAGAATTCCGTTTGGAAACGCACGTGCAACGGCTAACGGAAGTGTATTGTAGTTGGGATATACCTGCATGAAAATACGTTGAAAACATGCAGCTCCACCCTTTTGAAAGGGTCAAAATTATGTCACGAAAATGGGAAATAATCAAAATTTCAAAATTGGTTTTTCACCCTATTTTGAAAACTACCGCTAATTCTCAACATTTTTTCGCAGTTTTATACAAGATTTCATAACCGTATTATTTATAGTAGAAGGAAATGTAATATTATTATAATATCAAAACCAATGAAATATTATACTTCTTCATAAATTTCCGATTAAGATTCTGGAAATGTGCTTTGTTCATGGTCAAGTTGTGGAGATTGATATCTTATTGAAAATTTATTAAAATCGAGTAACAACGAGCAACAATCAAGTGAAATATAAAAGCTAAAGTTAATTGAATAAGGGGTTCAGGTGAAACAGATTGAGCAAGGGAATAAATACAATCTATCGAGCGCCACCTAGCCAGCCTCTAAAGTTACGGACAGGTTTTATTCCTCTATCTTTCAATTCTTGGTCATGATCAACTTCTCCATCAAACAGTTCATCACTCTTATTTTTGATAGCTTTGCGCATGAGATCCACTTCGTCGAAGAGAGGCTCGGTCTTGTATTCCAAATCCGGGTCGCCTTCCATGTCAAACAGATCATTCACTTCATCGGGCTCGGGCTCAGCTTCCTTTCGAACTCGATCTCTCTTGTCCAATTTCGTCTTCTTGAATCCAGCATAAACACCAGCAATCTGTCGAGAATTGAGGAGATGGTCAGGCAGAAAGATCATAGTTCCATCGTCATTCTTGGCATTTCTCATTAGCTTCTCCGCTTCGTGAGCATCAGTCTTCACTCCAGTTCGATCGCCTTCGTCATAAATCTTCTTCAGAAAATCTTTCACTTCTTTGGGGAATCGAGTGGACTTTCTTCTCTTTGGCAGAGCCCATCCCATAGGCTGACGTCTTGCATTCTGAGTGTTCACAGTCAATGAATCGATGGCTTCGTCGATAATGGGGCACATTCGGGGAGCAGCATCCGTTTCCAGCTTGGCACCGAATCGATGAAGCGCATAGTCGAGTACATTCTCCTTTTCTGGTTTCTGCAGATGTTTGCCTACAGTCATGTGATTCTCCAGGCCTTTCTCAGTGAGAAATTCCTTCGAACAAGTCTCAATTGGGCAACGGAAGAGTTTCGACTCGGGCTTGGGCTTGTTCTTGCACTTCTTGTCCCTCTTGTCACACTCTTGTTCTTCTTTTTCTTCGACTTGTTCTTCAGTTTGGCGTTCACCCATCTTCATCCAGAAGTTATCGTTCGAAAGAGCTCCACCAGAATAAGTGACAGCGAGTTTCGCATCGTTCGGCACCTATAAAAGGTAAATTAGAGTTCACATTATTATATTCCGTTCATGCTAAATGCGTAATAATAAACATACCATGTTTTTGTGGGAGATGGTCTTTCCTCGTCCGATATTCCAGTACCGCCAGAAACGAAGGCCGTCTTTCTCGAAGGAGAAGGCACTGTACTTAGAGAGATCGGTGATCTTCGTAGGTGACAGTTTTGCCTTCGAGAAGGGTTTACTTCCTTCCACTTTGACGAGATAGTACGATCTTCCAGTGTAGACTCGACCGTTGGTGACTGCTTCGTAGAACTCCAAAGGGGTGGTGACTTTCCCTCCGGCATCAGCAAAGTTGCGAGTGATCATCTTCGTGGTAGCGGCAGATCGATCGCACGGTCCTTTTCCAGCTTGAGCTTCACTGAAGTACCAGCCAACGACGTTGATTCCAACTTCGTCGGCGATCGAGCGAATGGAAGCAAGCGTCGAAGACGATTTATATGCTCCTGTAAAGAATATTATGAAGTTTTATAAACAATAAATTGATTTTTCTCTTTTTGTTTTGTCACAAACCTGCTTGGTCAGATCTCAGAAATACTCGTGTTATTCCTCTGCTTTTCAGTTGCTCCAGAGAGTGACGAATGATCGCAGTGACAGTGGCTGAATCCTGAAGAAATCAAAAGAATTACATTGAAAATATTAAAATTGTTCATACCTGTCTGTCGCCATGCAAGATATGGACGAGATTATGTTGATAATAATCTCCGTTTATGTAGGTGGTAGCATGTGTTACATGCCAGGGCATTCCTCTCTGTCCGTACCAGTCGGTAGTCGGTTCTCTTCCTCTGAGGGGCATGTGCTTCATCGCAAAGTCGACGGTCATCAGAACATCGCCATCCTGAAACGAAATTGTGTATTTGTGCTAAATCATTGAGATAGTTTACCTCCAAATCCGAAATGATCCACTGCCTGTCGACTTCCGATTTGGCAGTGCGAAGCTGGTGAGCTTTCAACTTGGTAATCTTGTCTTCCCAATCATACAAATCTCTTCGCATCACCGCGATCTCTTGCAACTTGAGAGGGTTCTTCTTAGTTCTCCTCTCCAAACTCTCGAGAGTCGCTCGCAGATCTCCGAAGAAGATTTGAAGAATTTCACATTTATCGCACATGAGCGAATGAGTGTGTTTCTCAACGGAGTTGGGGCAATCCTGTTGGAAGTCGAGATCATCGGGATCAGAGAGACCAAATCTAAAGAACGTTATATTTGAATTGTAAAATCATTCCGTAAAGGTTCTACGGCAAAAGAGGAATAAATGAACTCACGACCAGCAATGATCTCCAATCCTCGAGGCTTCTTTCGCGTGAATCAAGTAGTCGGTTCGTATGTACTGACGACCTTGCAGCATCTCCGATCGAAGGGTTGTATGCCAGCCCTTCTCGATATCGCCCTTCTGCACCAGTGAGTCGATAAGTTCTCCCGCATTGTCGAATGCCTAGAATCGTTATTATTGTATATTAGAACTCATTTTTTGCGAGAAGGGGGATGAAATTGCTAGTGATAATATTATTGCATACCTCCATAGCATCGGCAATAGTCACATCGACTCCATGAAGAGACTTTCTCTTTTCGGCTGAACAGATGTGAATCATCTTTCTCGCCGTTGATTCAGGAATAAGGAGAAGCTGCTCTCCGCCATCTTCAAGTTCTCTGCAAAATGTTTGTGAACATTAGAGAAATGTATTATAAAAGATGAAAAAATATGTGTGTGATAATCTTTGTAACTTACTTTTTGTAGAGGTCATAAATTTCTCCACTTCTCAGCTTCCGAAGGGTGTTAGGAATTTCCACCCATTTTCTTTGAGAGTCTCTCACTCTTCTCGTTCCGTAGGGAAGTCCGATGGTCACTTTATAGCTGCAATGAATCCAATGAATTATTGGATATGAGAAATGTATACAAACCTTGTAAGAAACTCGATGAATCTCTCGACCTTGGCGAAGCTGTACTTGATTCGTTGATTTTTGACGATCTCGATGTAGTATCCTCTCTTCGCGTATTTCTTGGCTTGATCCCAGAAGTAGCTGGAGATGCCAGAGATGTAACGCCGGACTTCTGGTAGACTGAGACGAGTGACGAGGGAGAGGTACGCCAGACGGTCTGCTCTTGAATCGCTGGACTCCAATGCTTCCTTCAGGTTTTCCATCATCTGCAGGAATTCCTTCGATCTCGGTCTTTCGTAGTCAGTAGAGTGCTTGAATGTCTTCTCGATCAGGGCGTCAGGATTATCGGAGTTCATCTTTTTGGCGATCTCAGTTGCGACGTATTTGAAAGCAGCAGCCTGTCTTCTCTGGGTTCGCTCGGACAGTTCATGCCAAGGGGTTTTCGAGATGTGGGGAGGCACTTTGAATGCTTTCATGAGTGCGAGATAAGCCTTATTCTGTGAAGCATCAGACTGGGTATCGAATTTCTCTTCTCCCATTGGAGGTTCGGCATGCCTCGGGTGGTAGGAGGGGTCCTTCTCGTCTCGAGGGTCGAAATGGGGGTTAACATCCTTGGTGATGTCAGGAGTTTGCGAAAAATCTCCATCGATTGGTGGGGGGCGGATTTCATGGCCGGCCCCTTCGACACTTTCTTGAGCCTGGATCTTGCGTGCTTCCTGCTCGTGTGCGGCGCAAATGGCTGAAAAAAAGCTATTAATTTTTTAACGAATTTCACATTTTTGAGGAAAATGATATAGAAATATATCTTTGAGTGAAACTTACGGAGGCCTGGATGGAGTAAGACGCCTTTCTTCTTTAGAATCGCTTCTGCCTCTTGAGCTTCAATTCGATAAAGCTCATGGGTCAGAACCATCTGGTCAGTGTGTTTAAAGAATGGTTCAGGCATTGAGCACACTGGTCGAACTTGCTTTCCTATAATATAATACATATTGTGAGGAAGATATGAAACACTTACCTTGAACTTTCCTCTTGAAGTGATACCAATGTTTAGCCTCCCAATTCGATCCCAATTCATTTTCGTGGCTGCGACAAATGAAACGTTTTCCAACTTCTTCGACCTATAATTTACGCATTAGTTGTGGCGAAGAGAGAGATCAAAAATGATTTCGCTTACTTTATTTGCGTCCGTCCAGTCAATGAATTCACCTCCTCCACGAGCCATGATGACAGCAGCTTTATTCGGTGCGCCATAAAGATTGGTGTCTTCCTCGAAAAACAGCTCGGACATTCTGAAATCGTAAGAATTCAGATTGATGCTATATAAAGAACAAAATATACCGACCTTCTCAATTCTCCTCCGCAGCCTTTGACCTGTGAGTGCACTGGTCTTTCAATAGTTTCGTGAATGGACTTTCGCTCGCGGTGGTAATAACATTCCTCCTCTTCATGCTCATTTTCTTGTTGAGTCTTAGACTTTCCAGCTTGAGATGTCTTCGAAGGATTGTAAATTTGCGAGCAATCTTCGTCTTCAACTCCTCGTTTGCATCGCAGAATCGGATGAACGTAAGGAGGAAGAGGTACAGACGACTTGGTATCCCCATTAGTCTTATGGTTTGAATCAGGAAGAAGGACAATCTCATCAACGTCTCGCTTATTCCGCAGGAGAGGATGGAGAAAAGGGGGGAGTGGGAGTGATTCTTTGGGGAGTGCTGTGATGTTTCCATCGCGATTATCAATCGGAGTATGTTGAGGGAGGGCAGTATCGTTATGGTCTCGCACGGTTCTCAAGAGAGGATGAAGGTATGGAGGACGCGATGGCTTCGGTTCGGGAGATGCTGAATGTATTTCTCATCATTTATTTGTCAAATCTTCAGAAACGGGATCTGGACTAACCTTCGTTTCTTTTGACGTATCTCAGTGGAAGAGGCGCAGTGACGAGATCGGGTAGATGGAGAAAGACGAGTAGTAGAAGAGCACGATAAATCATCATCACACTTGATGTTGAATGAAGGACAGTACCGATGGAGAGCATATATACCCTCGAGATCGGAAGCAGCCAACAAATTCAAGGAATTAACAACATGTCTGGACATCCGTTCATTTCTCTACTCTTTACAGCTTGATTTACCCCGTGGCAACGCTGCTCATTTGATCTTATAACCTTCATAAAACTTATATGAAATTAGAAATGCAACAAACTGTTCAGAATTAGCGGTAGTTTTCAAAATAGGGTGAAAAACCAATTTTGAAATTTTGATTATTTCCCATTTTCGTGACATAATTTTGACCCTTTCAAAAGGGTGGGTGGAGCTGCATGTTTTCAACGTATTTTCATGCAGGTATATCCCAACTACAATACACTTCCGTTAGCCGTTGCACGTGCGTTTCCAAACGGAATTCTGAAGCACCAAAAATGCAGATTTCGCAAAACGGTTTTTTCTTCAACTGCTTCCGGTGTCCATTTTTTCGGTGTAATCAAATGCTATTGATGTTTAAACATCATAAATGAATGCAAGCTTCAAAAATATCATAAAAAGAGTTACGATGGGCTACCGTACTCCCCCAGGGAGTCTCCTTTCCTTTACTATTCCTTACTTCTTACAGATCCACCGTTCCGCCATCCTTCAGCATTCCAAGATGAGCCGTCTCACCCTCTCATATCCCTACCCTCTAATCTTCCTCTATGCATATGCAACAGAAGATTAGGGAAGCCACCCCAGGCTATAAAACCCCCTGTCCTCTCTCTCCAACCGCCCCCAGTTGGATCGCTTAAAACGCGTTCTCTGTAAGACTGCAGTGAATTGGGCAGAAGAGTGTACAAAATTTTCAAAAACATCGCCCAGAGCTCATACTTGGGGAGCATGACCCCTAGGGGTAGGGCATTCTTCGATTGTAGTTTGGACCCAAAATATTGATCTTTGATCTTTGAAATCGCGATTTTCAAATTTGAGATTACCGTATCGAGTAAGAGCTCATTCCAAAGAGCATGAAAAGTTATGTTTCCAGCTAAAAGGATTTTCAATTTGGTGCATTGGGTCAAAAGTTATGGTCTGTAGAATTCGATTTTTTGTCGAAATTGGTATTTCTGGTTATGGCTACCCACTATGTTGTTATTTGCACGTCCCTATTTTTTAATATAATATGTAATAATCATTGGGGGAAAACATAGAAAACTTTCCGGGGCACATTTTCACCGCCGTTGTACCGAAATCTGCTTCCAACATGGTCCCGACTGAGGTTTTTGCAAAGTTAGAGTATTTCAGAAATTCAAAAATCGATTTTTTCTCAAGATATGATCGTATTTTCAACATTAATTCATCGAACGAACCATATAGCGTTATTCTAGAACTTTTCAGAGGATTTCGCGAGAAAATTTTTTTCGATGAAATTATGATGGGAAATTTCAGAGCTCAAAAATGGAAAAAATATTTTTTTTCGCAATGCTCTTTAAACTTTCAGAAGTTGATTTTCTTATCAAAGTAAATGATTTTGCGTTGAAATTGGCCATATTAACGTCGAAACAACCGGCTTATTAGCTTCGGAAGTTCACAGATTTTGATATACCGAGTTTTCAATTTTTCAGATTTCCCATGACTTTTATCCATCGTACCTTCTTGTTATGAACACAAAAGTTGTTGCAAATACCGTTCCGGTGATTCCCGTTCATTTTTGTAATCATTGAAATCCTATTTTAAAAGTTTTGGCCGATCCAACTTGGACCTCGTATACGAGGTGGTTCACAATTTAAGGGATGTCTCGGTACAACGGCGGTGAAAATGTGCCCCGGAAAGTTTTCTATGTTTTTCCCCAATGATTATTACATACTATATTCAAAAATAGGGACGTGCAAATGACAACATAGTGGGTAGCCATAACCAGAAATACCAATTTCGACGAAAAATCGAATTCTACAGACCATAATTTTTGAACCAATGCACCAAATTGAAAATCCTTTAAACTGGAAACATAACTTTTCATGCTCTTTCGAATGAGCTATTACTCGATACCCAAATCTGAAGTTTGAAATTCGCGATTTCAAAGATCAAAGATCAATATTTTGGGTCCAAACTATAATCAAAAGTTGTACTACCCCTAGGGGTCATACCCACCAAGTATGAGCACTGGGCGACGTTTTTGAAAAAAATGTACACTCTTACCTGCATTATTACAGAGAACGCGTTTTAATAAAGCATCTGACGAATACTGTGTAACTTGTGTACCACAAAATAACTGGCGTTCAGTGAACTCACTTTGAGCACCCTTGGTACACCTACAGTAATCCTTTCAATTCTATCTAAGATCCCATACCCATCCAAGAATGGCAGATCTTAAAACCGATGATAAGAAGGTTGAAACGAAAGGCGAGACCTACCTTGGTAAACCCCCTGGTCCCTACGTTCCGGGTACGCCGTGGCCGTATTGGAAGAAGATGTTCCATACTTTCCTGGAGATCCGAGGAATAGCAGATGATAGGATCAAGAAATTGGTCCTCATCTCGGAATTGGGCGTTGCTGGCAATGCCGCCCTGGAGGGTCTACTCCACAATGAGGATCCAGACAGGAAGTCATTCAAAGAATTGATGGAGATCCTAGAGACCCACTATACCCCGAAGGTACTCGTGATAGCCGAGCGCTATAAGTTACTCCAAATTGATCAAAAGGAAGGTCAATCCCTGGCCGAGTATTACTCTGAACTGTCGCTAGCAGCCAGACATTGCAAGTTCAATACCATAACTAATGTAGAAGACTGCATGGTTCGTATGGCTTTTGTAAAGGGTATTAGGAATAAGAGCACTCGAATGAAACTCTTGGAGAAAGAGGAAGACGGATCCTCGGGATCCCTCCTCACCTTGGCCCAAGCATTCGAGGTCGCCCAGGCGCAGAGCAATTCATTGTCAAGCAATACAAAGTTGACAATCGGTGCGGTGGAAAGAATACAACGACCACCAACACAGCAACAAAGACCGCAGAGCGGTCAGTCCGGACCTCCAAAACAAGGAGGTAATAAAACGGGTTACGATAAGAACAGAGGAAATCAAAATAAGGGGTCTGTTGGAAACAAACAACAGTCTAGTAATAGATACCCTTGCAAGTTCTGTGGGAAGACAAACCATAGATCAGAGAGCTGTTTCCGTAAAAATGGGAACAGGAAAGCACATCTCCTGGAAGTAGATGATGACTCTGGTGATGATTTCGGTATTTTCAAAGTCTCGGTCAAACAGATGCGACCTGAGACGATACCCCCTGTCCTCCTTACCGTAACCACTAACGAGACCCCAATTCGCTACGAGCTAGATACTGGAGCCTCGATCTCCATAATCGATCACCCCACCTGGGAAAAGATCGGGAAACCTAGACTCCAGAAAGTCAGGTACTCAGCGCAAGCGTATAACAATACGAAAATCGCGTTTGAAGGCACGTGCAACGTAGAGATCAGACTAGGAGGATCTCGGGCCCTGATTGGCCTTCATGTCCTTGGAAAGTCGATAAGAAAGCTACCCTTAATGGGCAGAGATATGATTGATGCTCTGAAAGTGGACATGGGACCGTTCTACAGAGGAACACCAAAGGTTGCGGAACTCAGCCGGTGTGATACGGTGGAGCGACAATTGCGCAACGTCCTCCGCGAGAATGCCGATCTCTTCCATCCCGAACTAGGCAAGTTCACGAAAAGGAAGGCCGAGCTGAAGTTCAAAGAGGTAAAGCCTGAGCCCGTTTTCCGGAGAGCGCGGCCGGTGCCTCACGCGCTGAGACCTAAGGTGGAGGCGACTCTGGAGACCATGGTCAAACAGAAAGTGGTGACCCCAATAGAACATTCTGAGTGGGCATCACCCCTGGTGATAGTACCCAAACCAGGAGGAAAACTGAGGATCTGCGCCGATTTCAAGCAGACCTTGAATCCGCTGCTGGATATTAATATATATCCATTGCCTAAGCCGGAAGACCTCTTCCAAATGTTGAATGGAGGAGAGAAATATTCCAAAGTGGATCTGAAGGACGCCTACCTTCAGATGGAATTAGGTGACGAAGCAAAGAAATACTTAGTGATCAATACCCACAGAGGTCTACTAAGGTATGAGAGGCTCCCATTTGGGCTGGCCTCCGCCCCAGCAATATTCCAAAAGTCCATGGAAGAATTATTAGCTGGGATCGAGGGAGTGGTGATCTACCTCGATAACCACCATAACCGCGCCTAACGACGCGTTGCACGTAGAAAGGCTAGCAAAAGTGTTGACTCGGTTCCGCACTGCTGGTCTGCGACTACGGAAGGATAAATGCGAGTTCCTGAAGGAAGAAATTGAATTCCTGGGACACCTCGTGAGTAAGGACGGAATAATGCCGAACCCAGAGAAAATAAAGGCTATATCAGAAATGCCACCCCCGAAAGATCTCAAACAGATCGAATCTTTCCTGGGAATGGTACAATACTATGCTAAGTTTGTACCTCAGTTATCGGCTCTCGCGGCGCCATTGAATCACCTGAGAAAGAATGGTGTTGAATTTTCATGGACCGCCCCGCAACAGTCGGCGTTTGAAACTATAAAAACGCGGTTGCTACAGGCGGATCGATTGACGCATTACGATCCGGACATTCCCGTCGTCCTTGCCACGGATGCCTCAGAATATGGTCTGGGAGCAGTGCTCTACCATCGATATGAGAATGGTGACGAAAGAGCTATCGCGTTCGCTTCACGGTCCCTGACACCAGCGGAGAAGAACTACGCCCAAATAGAGAAAGAGGGCCTAGGAATAATCTTCGGAGTAGACAAGTTTAACCAATACTTATATGGACGGAAGTTCCTCCTACTCACTGATCACCAACCACTGGTCAGGATCTTCGGCCCAAAACATGAAATTCCAATCGTAGCGCAGAGACGTCTGACGCGCTGGGAAATACGATTGATGGAATATTCCTTCGACATTGAGTATAGAAATACTCTGGAATTTGGGAATGCCGATGGGTTGTCGCGACTACCTAGATTAAGACACTGGCTCAGTAAGATTCGAGGGTTTCACCGTAGTGGCCGGACATGCACATCACCGATTCGGCCCAAACTTTTTTCTTGGATACCCCCATGGACCCTGATCACCAAATGGAACCTTATTTGATGAAATACCAAAAACCCAAAAAGGGGCGTGGCTTCAAACTTTAAAAAAGAAAAATTCATAATAAAAAAACGGTGCGACCTGGGTCCAAAGTTAGTGTCGATATATTATACACTAACCTAGGCCTTCAAAAGCCACTTTTAGTTGGTCCGAAATTTCGATCGCAAAATGATTTTTCATTTTTGAAAAATCGGTTTTTTGTAAATATAAATTTTAAACAAAAAAAACCGCAACGTCTAGTTCAGTGGACCTTGTAGAGCGCAAAATTCTGCGTCGAAAATGCTTAAAGAGGGAAAAATTAAAGGGGACCATTTTTGGAAATTTGGACCCAAAGTAGTACCATGAAAACTATTTTTTCGAAACCCCTTCAACTTTGTGCTCATTTTGAAATGCTCTTCGAGTACATCATTTCTTGTGTTGGACGTTTTACATGAAACTCATGTTTAACAAAGTTACGAATGTTTGAAACCTCGAAAATCTCAAAGATGTAAAAAAATATTTTTTTCGCTAAAAATGAGTTATTGCATCTTGTAGAGCACAAAATTCCGTATATAAATCCATTTTTTTCGAATTTTTTGAAGGGGACCATTTTTTCATTCCTGGCCTGGTGAGCGGTCGTGAAAAATGAAGTTTGTCAAAACATTTCATACTCTAGCACATTGTGTAGAGGACGTCAAGCTGATCACTTTTGTAGAACTTCATTTTTCACGTACTTCACTGAGTCAGAAGCTATAGACGTTCAAACACAGAGCATTTTCTCAATTTCTTGGATATTTTCACTGAAGCGCTGACGCTGTATGGGTGATCTCCGAAACAGCTGAAAAAAGGGGCAAGTGTGCTGTGTTTGAACGTCTATAGCTTCTGACCCAGTGAAGTACGTGAAAAATGAAGTTCTACAAAAGTGATCGGCTTGACGTCCTCTACACAATGTGCTAGAGTATGAAATGTTTTAACAAACTTCATTTTTCACGACCGCTCACCAGGCCAGGAATGAAAAAATGGTCCCCTTCAAAAAATTCGAAAAAAATGGATTTATATACGGAATTTTGTGCTCTACAAGATGCAATAACTCATTTTTAGCGAAAAAAATATTTTTTTACAACTTTGAGATTTTCGAGGTTTCAAACATTCGTAACTTTGTTAAACATGAGTTTCATGTAAAACGTCCAACACAAGAAATGATGTACTCGAAGAGCTCTTCAAAATGAGCACAAAGTTGAAGGGGTTTCGAAAAAATATTTTTCATGGTACTACTTTGGGTCCAAATTTCCAAAAATGGTCCCCTTTAATTTTTCCCTCTTTAAGCATTTTCGACGCAGAATTTTGCGCTCTACAAGGTCCACTGAACTAGACGTTGCGGTTTTTTTGTTTAAAATTTATATTTACAAAAAACCGATTTTTCAAAAATGAAAAATCATTTTGCGATCGAAATTTCGGACCAACTAAAAGTGGCTTTTGAAGGCCTAGGTTAGTGTATAATATATCGACACTAACTTTGGACC
>LS575770.1:98599-111166 GCA_900490775.1 Pristionchus maxplancki | reverse complement strand
CGCATGAACATTTGAGTCTAGCTTTCTTAGTTTTTAAATTTTGAATTTTTGACCATTTCGCACATATTGTCATTTTTCTCCTACCGTATACGCGTGAGTCACAAATATGATGTGTTTTGTGCAACACAAGGACTAGGTCCTCCCACCACCCCAATATGAGGTTCTGGGTCTGGGTCCTAGAGGAACGTGTCCGGGGGGTACTCGAAAATTACCGATCCGGTCTCTTAAAAGGTCGTCTCACTTTATCATCTTCTGAAAATACAAACAGAAATTGTAACTTTTTCTCTCAATCGCATCAAATATTCCGAAAACTCACGAGAATGAATTCTTATGTGTTTTCTGAGATCTGCTTTCGTTGAGCAGCCTTTTCCACAAACATCACACTTGTGAGGACGTTTAACTTCGTCAATTTCTGACAAGACCAATATTGAATAATCTGTTTTGAATATCAAAAGCATACGCGAATGAGTCCTCTGGTGCTGCATAAATGTTGATTTATCACAGTATCTTTTCCCGCAAATATCGCATTTGTAGGGAAATTTCACTTCATCGTCCTCTGAAATTATTGTTTTATTTCTATTTTACATTATTATCCGTCTTTTATTACTTTTAAATTTTTTTAAAAAATTTTTTTAGAATTTTAATAGTTTCAAAAACTGACGCTCATGACGCCTCTGATGCTTTTGAGGTCAGTCATTGATCCACAACATTGCTCACACTTATCGCACTTGAACGGTCGCTTAACTTCAATATCATCTAAAAATAAATTTCCATTTTTGAATGAATAATAACTAATACTTACCTGAATGAATTCTTTGGTGTTTTTGAAGGGTTGATATTGCAGTGAAATATTTACCACACGTATCGCACTTGTATGGTTTCTTCACTTTTTCATCTTCTGAACAAAGCGTTATTGGAAAATATAACATCCAAATCAGAAACGTACGGGAGTGACTCCTTATATGAGGCCGTCCGCCTTAGGTTCAACAAGTGGTTGGAACAGGTAAAAAAACGAAATGTCTGAAAAGTTGGCTCTAGGGGTTATTTTTGACCCTCTACACGCTGGTGAGATCGATTTCGCAATATGTCCCCTCCGCGCTCCGGGAGGGGCACCCCCCATTTTGGCCAAAAATGCGTTTTTCGATGTTTTTTCGTTGGGGAGTGGTCAAAATGGCCCAAAATTTCACGATTTATATCAGAATTTCGAGCTCTTTCAAATGATGATGTTGTCATATGATGAAAATAAAATTATTAAAGGAGAAAAATCGAATTTTGACCCGAAAAAGTGTGTGTGAAAACCTTTTGCTAGTTGAAAGAGCAAGCCTCCCTGATCATTTTGAGCTATTGGGTGAAAAATTTTGTCGTGGTCTAAGTAATTTTTTATCGATTTTAGAGAATCGTCGAAAAATAAAAATTTCTGAATACCCTCATGTTGGTGCTCATTTTGTAGAGCTCGTCGAACTGATCATTTCTCATGAAGAACATTACCCCTGAAAACGTCCCCATCAAAAGTTATGATTGGTCAAAATCACTAATTTCTCTAAATGGCAAAAAACCTGTTTTTAGAGACCTGTAACTTTTGATGGAGACGTTTTCAGGAGAAATGTTCTTCATAAGAAATGATCAGTTCGACGAGTTCTTCAAAATGAGCACCAACATAAGGGTATTCAGAAATTTTTATTTTTCGACGATTCCCTATAATCGATAAAAAAATTACTTAGACCACGACAAAAATGTTCACCCAATAGCTCAAAATGATCAGGGAGACTTGCTCTTTCAACTAGCAAAAGGTTTTCACACACACTTTTTCGGGTCAAAATTCGATTTTTCTCCTTTAATAATTTTATTTTCATCATATGACAACATCATCATTTGAAAGAGCTCGAAATTCTGATGTAAATCGTGAAATTTTGGGCCATTTTGACCACTCCCCAACGAAAAAACATCGAAAAACGCATTTTTGGCCAAAATGGGGGGTGCCCCTCCCGGAGCGCGGAGGGGACATATTGCGAAATCGACCTCTCCAGCGTGTAGAGGGTCAAAAATAACCCCTAGGGCCAACTTTTCAGACATCTCAATTTTTTACCTGTTCCAAACCCCCGTTGAACCTTGTTGATCCTTACGCAAACGGCCTCATATGCCTTTTGAGACTCATTTTGGCAGTGTACCGATTGTCACACATATCGCACTTGTAAGGCCTTTCAACTTCATAGTTCTCTGAATACTAGTGTGATTTCTAATTAAATGGCTACTAGCTCACGGGAATGAGTTCTTTGATGCTTTAAAAGAGATGCCAATGCAGTGTATGATTTCCCACAAATCTTGCTCTTGTTGGGTCGTCTTATACTTTCGTCTTCTGAAAATTATTTATATCTACACTCAACTTATTTTATAATTAAAACATACGCGAATGAGTTGTTTTGTGTTTAAGTAGTACAGTACTGTCAACGAATCCTTTCTCGCAGATATCACATTTGAACGGTTTTTTCGCTGGATCGTCATCTTAAACGAAAATTTAATTTTTAATTTTTTGTACGTTATCTCTAAATTGAATAATTATCTATAAATGTATACATAAACAACTCACGTGCGAGATGAGTTTGTGTATGTCTTAGCCATCTGGAGTGGTACTTGAATACTTTCTCACAGACATCGCATTTTAGTTTTTCCTCCGAAGCCTTTTTCTTTCTTTTTGAAACTATCTTCCTTTTCTTCTTATTAGCCAAAATAAGATTTTGTTCTTCTTCATCACTCGAATTCTCTTCGTTCTCAGTGTTGCTTTCATCTTCTGAATCTTCATTCTCCTCTGAGTGTCCTTCCTTCTCGATATCATAGTCTACATGAGAACTAACAAATTCTTGCGCATTTTCATCCTCCGAAACTTCGAAAAGATCATCCTCCTCTCCAAGTTCCTCCAGAAAAAGAAATGTCATTATTCAGCTGTTAACATAATTCGGAATTCGAGTTTACAACTGACCTTCTTGATAAATTTCTCAACCGGGCTCTCCACTGCTCTTCTACTGATCTCCTTCTTTATCACCCAATCCATAGTCTTATCCAGCATTTTTGATAGAACTTGCACTGTGTTGTGAAGCGGGATATCCCTAAAAAATAATTATGCAAAAATGTTGCTCACAAAAACAACAGGTACCTTTCGTTATCTGATTCGTGGTCACGTTTCTCCATAAGATAATATATTGACACCTTCAATAACTGGTATATTTAATTGGACAAATTCAAAATATGCTTACAGTTGAACATACCTCCGGATCAGCATTGCTTTCAATAAATTGCGATAAGAGCTGAGAAGACTTCTCGAGAACCGATCCAATTCCACAAGAAGAAGAAAGTATGACGGCCTGAAAAGTGGGATTCAAGGGCATGCATTACTTATTCAATCCACATGTAATGCATACAATTTTAATAATAGGTTGTTCTGAAATTACCTTCTTTCTTGTCGCCTTGAGAAGATCTAAGCAAGCCGTATTATCCGCCATTTCTGTCTGAAATAATTGGTAGTTCACGCAAATCACGAATTTAGAAGAAAATAAGCAAAACATGAACAACGAGTTCAAAACGAAAATCGAGAAATGGCAACGAGAATGAATTAACGCCTGGCGTCGATTTGTAAGGAAACCGAATAGACCCTGTGGCACAGATTATGAGCGCAGATGAAGAGAAACAGAGAGAGAAGTTTGTTAAAACGAGCCATAGGATAAGGCTGAGCATGATCTCTCGATGCTGATAATGTGCCCGAACTCTATTTGAACCTCTTCAAGAATAACACTCGCCCTTCCTCTTTCTCGTTATCTCCTTGTTAGCATAAAGTGAATGAGCGAACAGCAAACAATTGTTTATTCGATGATTTGAAATACAAGAACAGAATAAAAAGATCGAATTACAATACACAACGAATTACAAGACACATCCAAATTCAACACGAATAAAAAATACAGTGAATCTGTTTCTTCTTTGTCAATGTTCAAGCAGTTTCCTTGCTCGTCGATGGTCTTTCTTCATCTTCTTCTTCCTCTTCATCACTATCAGAGTACTCTTTTTCCGATTCGTCAGATTCCTCATCACTTGACCATGCACCTCGTCCCTCTTTGTGACTTGTGTTTTTCTTTTTCGTGTTACCATCCCTCTCTGAAGAGATAGTACCGTTTTGAATTTCCGCATATTCTTATGTTGAAAGGATACACCATAAATGACAGCGAGTCGACAATTCTATTATTTTTGAAGAGTTTACCCGAGTGTAGCCTTCGTTTATGCTTATATAAATTGCTCTTCAGAGTGAATCTGTTTCCACATTCGTCGCATTTGAACGGTCGCTGATTTTCTACTCCTTCTGAAGGGACACTTTTAAATAACATAGTAAACCAAAATAATTACCCTGATGGGTACGTAGATGGAGCGTTAAAGAATACGATGCGTTGAATTCTTTTCCGCAAGTTGGACAAGCAAAGACTTCTTCTGAAATGCGTAAATTATTGAGAAAATGAACCAGATCAAAGCATCAGTAATTCATGCATGGATTATACGGCACCCCTAAGTTATTGCTGTTATTCAGGTGTGTTTACCTGGATGCACAGTCTTCAGGTGCTTTAGAAGATTCCCCTTCAGTTTGAATCGATTACCGCAATGTTTGCATTGAAAGGGCAGTTCTTTCTCAGCTCCTTCTGAATGAAAAATCCTTTTCAAAAGTAATTAAAAGAATCAAAGAACATAACGTAATCAACATCAGATCGCTAACCAAAATGCTGTGAATTTATGTGTCTCTGAAGGACGGATTTATTATTGAATTTCTTTCCACATAAGTCGCACCCAGCCCCTCTTTTCTCAGTAGCAACTCCTTCTAAATGCGAGTTTTAAAGAGTATGCAAAAAAAAACCAAATGCAAAATAAAATAGAGAATCCGAGTGAAATGTACCGGAATGAGTATCGCGGTGTGTATACAAAGAACTTTTATGAGCGAAACATTTCCCGCATTCTTCGCATTCGAATGGACGTGGTATAATAGCAATAGTTCCAACTGCGAATATATTATTCATTGTTAACTAAGATAATCATCTACTCACGTAAGTGTTTCTGCTTGTGTAAACTCAAACTTCTCACTTCTGCGAACCGCATGGCACAGATATCGCACTCGTGAGGTCTCCTTTCTTTATAGTTCTCTGGAATAAATTTTTCGGTACTGTAATTTACCTGTAAAAAGGAAGCATATTTTACAAAACGGCTTACTCATGTGTGTGCGCTTGTGATATTTCAAACTTTCCGATTGAGTGAATCTATCTCCGCATATTTCGCACTTAAATGGTCGTCTTACTTCATTGATATCTGCAATAAAGTGATCAGTTATGAGTGATAATTATCCTGGAAGGGTTAATTTCTTACCTGAATGAGTTCTCTCATGCTTTCTGAGTTCGGATTTCGTAATACAACCCTTCCCACAAGTCTGACACTTGTAGGGATGTTTTACCTCGGCGTTCTCTGAAATTTTAAGATTGAGTATTGTTGAAATAGTTCATTTCTAAGAGCGTACCTGAATGGATTCGCATGTGTGTTCTGAGATATGAGATTCCACAAAATCGTTTATCACAAATGTCACATTTGACAGGTCGTAGAACTTCATAGTCTTCTAGAATGGAGTGAATGCAATATTGTCGATTCATTCTTTGATAAAAATCGTACCTGAATGGATTCTTTGGTGCCCTTTGAGATCGGCAATTGTCGAGCATCCTTTCCCACATATTGTGCACTTGAAGGGAAACCTAATTTCATCGTTATCTAAATTTGAAAGAAATTGCATTCTGGTGTTCGAAAACATTTCACCCGAATGTATTCTCTCGTGCCTTCTTAGATCTGCAGTTGACCGGAAACCTTTTTCACATGTTGTACACTTGTAGCGCCGTTTAACCTCATCGCCCTCTGAAGGCAAATGAAATCCTAACACAAGAATGAACGATCTTTCACTTACGTGAATGAGCTCTTTGGTGTTTTAGACGGTTGGAATTAGAGTTGAACCCTCTCCCGCAAGTTATAAGTTATAGGGTCGATTGGCTGGATCAACGTCTGAATTAATATCGTTTATTTCATGTTCTAACTTTGCATTTTTTTACGAATTATGTTCAAACCGCACGTGATTGCAACCTACATGAATGAATTTTCCGATGTGTGTTTAGGCGTGTTTTATTTGGGAAACCTTTACCGCAGATATCACACTTGAAGGCACGCTGTGCAGGATCATCCTCTGAATTAATTTTTTTAAAATCTATCTTACAAATCATTTCGCGAAACGCACTTGCAAGATGTTTTCTCGAATGCGTCAGTAATCTTGATTTATATTGGAAGCTCTTCTCACAGATTTCGCACTTAAATTTTGGTTTGCCGGATTTTTTTCTTTCGTTATTCGTAATTTCGGAGCTATCTTCACTGGAATCCTCGTTATCTTCATCATTCGAATAACTTGAAACATCGTTCATCTCTTCGGGTTCCTGAAAAAATGAGTGACTTAAATCAATTAATAATCACTATACAACTATTATTTTGACAGTCTTCGTCTCCTTTGTTCCACTCCGATTTCTTTCCTTCTTTCCCACCCAATCTATCGTCAGTTCCAATGTTTCTGATAGTCCGCAAACAATATTGCAAAATGGTGCATTTCTAAAATGAACTATAAATTTGATCACGGATGTTGTCTCTCAAAATGCAGCAAAAATTACATCGCATTCTCTAATTCTTGCACGTTACATCGTTCCTCCTTCAACGAGCCAACAATCACTTTCATTTCCTGACATCAAGATTTGCACAAAGATGATATAGTTCAACCAACCTCCGCATTGGCACTACTTTTGATAAACTCAAGTAGAAGTTGAGACGATTTCTGCAGAATCTCTTTCATTCCTTCGGAAGGAAAGAGTGCTAATGCCTGAATGAACTTGATTGGTAGGGCTGGCTATAACAATGACCTAGCTCTCTTTTAAGATTTAAAAATGCAAAAATATTAGCAAAATGGATTGGATTATGATGAAACTGAACTCACTTTTGCTTGCGTTTCCACGATTCGATCCATCTTATGCTCATCTGACATTATCCTGAAAACAGAGACACAAAGGTTGCAACTCTTTCACGATCAATAACGTGGACAAATGAGCAAACTCTTTGCAAAGAGAGGGAAAATGGCGGAAAAGTAGAGACGCGGAGAGGGGACGCGATGAGTCATTCGGCACAAAGATGTCAGTTGTTTTGGCGCGAAAAGAAGAGTTGCACCTTTAGAGTGAGAGAGTCGCCATTGAATTGGACGGGGCACGTCTGGAGAAGGAGAGCGAGAGTGTTCAGACTGTTTACTCATCACTGAACTCTCTTGCTACCGCAGTTTCTTATTCCAATTCACTTCTGGACACGGAGAAATGGCTTTGTGATTCACGCGGCTGCAATATCTGTTACAAGAAAGACAATCAACTTTATTTGTGAGTTATTACGAAAAGGACACGATGGTCGATTAATTGAAGATAATTGAAATTGTTATACAATAAACACAACAAACGATTGGTAGCTAGGGTTGACAATTCCAAGATCCGTCAGCTATCTCCCTCTCATGTCTCACTCAAGGAATGAGAGGCAGAGGGGATTCCTTGAAAAAGGAATAAGGGGTTATACGAGGACTTTTCTTTCCTCTTATTCGACGTGCAAGAACAAAGCACAGTGTGTCAAAGAGAACAAATCGCGGCAAACGGACTTTCGTGACTCCATTCTCTCCCCGACCATTTTACCTCTCTGTGAGCTGCGCGGTCTACGGCGAGGGAAAATGAGAGAGAGAATAGAGAGAAATTAAGGTGCACGGCTGGATTATAAAAATTTTCTCGGAAATGACATCTCGGAACTTTTTGAACAAAGGATAATTGAATCAAGTTCCAGAACTCCTTTGTTCAAAAAGTTCCGAGGTGTCATTTCCGAGAAAATTGTTATAATCCAGCCGTGCACCGAAATTAATGTTATCGCTTGAATTCGCCAATTTTTTATGGCCCTCATTTGAAACCTATTCTGAATAGGATTACACAACGCGCCGAGTCATTTTGAGTGACTTTTGAGTGACAACTCTTGTTCGAAATCTGTGAAAATCCTCTGTTTGGAGCCAATTATCTAAAAATTGAAAGCCTAATTCAAAAATCTGGCTGCCACGTATTTTAGTCATGGACTGATACTACCTCCCTATCAATTCCGTTTTTCGTATCAAGCTTCCGTTAGCCATAACTTTTTGCTTAAACATTACACGATCTAGAAAAATTCAATATTGTGCAAAGGCATCAAAAATGGCCAAATCCTTTGATCTAAAAAATTTGAAATGTTGAAATCGTATGGGTGACATAAATGATTCATTTGCGCGTACTAATTTGGAAAATCTGAACAGTAGCTGTTCGATATTGGCTATTGGCGATCGTTTTGCACATAAAACAAAAATTTTCTGAGGATCTAGAAAAGATATTAACAATCGGTTTGCTCAGTCATATCGGTAAACCGTTTTAGAACAAAACGTGGGAGCTCGATTTTCAATTTTCCATCTTGATTATCAGTAGCAATCAGAAACGCGCATACGGTCAAAATTGGTATTTTTGGAAATCTGCTTATAACTTTTCTTCTACCGATTCAATTTTCCCCGCTCTTTATCAGAAAGTAGTACCTTGAATGCCCTACCGATCGATGTTTCATACGTTTATGAATTCTTAGTTTGAGAGGAGCTAGGTTGCATCAACCACCCATCATTTTTGTCCTCTCATTCACCGCACCGCGAGCGCGAATCACGAAGAATGGTTTGCCGCGGCGAACAAAGGAATTCGTCTTTCTGACACGCTGTGCAAAGTCCTTGAATTGTCAACCCTAATGAACACGTTTATGCACTGTCAGGATCAATTTTCATGCTAGATGTGTTATTCGACGATGATCTTTCCTCATCTTCATCACTATCAGAATACTCATCTTCTTCAGATTCGTCAGATTCCTCGTCACTACTCCAATCTTCACGATTGTCCTTCTTCTTATTTCTTCCGATTTCACTCCTAGAAGTGGTGACAGAGCCGATCTTCGACGACCTTGACAATTCTAAAAGATGTAATAGGAATATTATTATTATCCGAATCAGCATACCTTTTTGCTGATGCATCCTTCCTTTATGCTTTCGAAGCCCTTGCCTTTGCGCGAATCTAAAGCCGCACTCGTCACACTTAAATGGCCGCTGATTCTCTTCTCCTTCTGCAAAATAATTATTCTGCGGTTATTTCATAAATTTTTTACAGCAAAGTGATTGAAAATTGTACTTACCCAGATGGGACAATTGATGGTATTTGAGTCCGCCAATGGTTTTGCATTTCTTGTCGCAAGTTGGGCATGAGAACAGCTTCCTTTGCTCATTCGGTCCTGATAATATAACTTATTATAACTTAAAATAATAACTTTTAAAAATATTATATAAGCGTTAATATTATAGTAATTAATAAATATAGATTAATGAGAAAGTGACGACCTGGGTGCTGAACATCCCTGTGCACTTTCAGAAGACTTTTTCGAGTGAATGTCTTCCCACAGTCATCACATTTGAACGCTCGTGGTATCTCCTTTCCTTATAAATCGAAGATAGGTTAGGCTTATTTATGTAATTCTGAAATTGCTCACCTGGATGTTGAAAAACAATGTGATTTTTCAGGCTTTCGTTCATTGTAAAGCTTTTCTCGCAAATATCACATTTGAACGGCGATCTATTCTCTTCTCCTTCTAAATGTTCATGTAGTTTGTAAACAACACTCAGGTAGAAGACTGATGTTTTTAATTTTTTGACAATTTGGTTAGTGCATCCCTAATAAAGCACGACTATTGCTTGAGTATTTTGGAATAGTACTTGTTAACTTACCCATATGCGTTCGTTTGTGCGTGTTCAAACTTCCAGGATCCACATATCTCTTTCCACAATGATCACACTTGTAAGGTCGTTTAACCGCATCGTCCTCTGAAATTAAGAAAAAGATTGCGTGAAATGTTTTCCCTACGCGAATGTATTTTCTGGTGCCGCCGTACAGCTGCTTTGGAGGAGTATCTTTTCTCACAGATTTCACACTTTTCAGGCCGTTTCGCATCTTCGTCCTCTGAAATCAACAGCGTTCGTTATATTTATACGAATTGGAGGTTGCGTACGCGAATGAATTTTCATGTGTCCTCTTAGAATACTTTTTTCATTGAATCCTGTTCCACAAATACCGCACTTGTGAGCCGCAATTCTTTATATCCCTCTGAAATCAAGCGTTGTTAGCTGACGTAGCAGAGTAATGCTTACCTAAATGACTTCTCTGATGTTTGTAGAGACTCGATTTTGTAGTGTAACTTTTTCCACACGTATCGCATTTATAGGGCCGACGTTCTTCATTATCGTCTGTAAGCTATCTATTGTAGACAAATTAACAATACTCGCATTTTTGCAAGGAATCTTTTTGGACTCACCATTCAGATGGATTTTTCGGTGATTCACATATTCGTAGTGCCTCACGAAATATTTTTCGCAAACATAACATTTGTACTTCTTCAGGACTGTATCATATTCGGCTAAAAATTAGCATAAGCTCTCTTCTTAAATTATCACAAACGCAGATGAAATTTTTGGTGTTTCTTGAGCAAGTGTGGAGCACGAAATCTAATTCCACATCTATCGCAATCGTATGGGCGTTTCGAATTTTCGTCTGCTTAAAAAAGACCAAACACTATTTTTAATACACAGATCACAAAACAACAAACGGAAATGGCGTAGTTGGTGTTTGACGCGCGCTGAGTCACGTACGAACCCCTTCCCGCAGATTTCACACTGGAAAGGTCTTTCCAGACCATCTTCCGCTGAAAAAAGGAAAGGACTCTAATGCGCCTTTCACCATTGGTATACCTGTATCATGCAGCTTCGAGTGCTTTTCAAGGTCACAATTTCGCATGAACGTTCGTTCACACTGTTTGCATGGTAATTTCTGGTCAAAAATCGGTCTCCTGCCTTTGAACGTTCTTGTTATTTTATACGCGGTCTTCCTCCTTGTTCTCTTCTTTGGAAATGAATTAAATTCTTCGTTTTCGCTCTTGGAATCTGAATCATTCGACTCGAGTTCCTCCGATTCAGAGTATTCCTCTGATACGGCATCGGAACTGCCATTTTCGTCGATTTCTTTGATGAGCGCCTATGAATAGAACTCGTTGATAACATTAGCCAAAAAAGAGATCCCTCATACTAACCTCATTCATACCCCGCTTCTCCTCTACTTTTCGATCGATTTCTCTTTTCGCCACCCAATTCATCGTCAATTCCAATGCTTGTGACAGTTCATACGAGAGATCCCTTAGTGATACGTTTCTTTTTCTAAAAATATTTTATCGGTGCCTATAGACATTAACCCAGTGTTTAGATTAAACGAGAAAAAATCCGAAAGATACTGACATTCCCTTTTCCGATTCTTGAACGAGAGATTCTTCCTCATCCAAAGATGTTGGTTTTACCTTCTGAATAACCTCTGTGTGGTATGATATTCATTGTCATAGCCTATTCATTATCATTATTAGTCTACTGTGATGCAATTTGGACTTTTGTTTCAAAGCAATTGACAGCCCGAGGTCTTACCTTTGGATCAGCATTGTTCTTGATTAACTTAAGCAATAGTTCGGAAGATTTCTGAATACAGGATCCAATTTCCTCGGATGGAGATAGTTTGAATGCCTGATGGGAAGTGATTTATTAATCCTAGATCAGAGAACCAAAAAATAGGAGATAACCTTTTCCCGAGTTCCGATAATAAGATTGATGTCATCGTCCATCATCTGGAATAAATGAAAATAGAAAATGATAACATACAACAACAAAAACACCGAGCAAGCAAATTGTGAATGTGTTTAGGGACGCGATACCATAATATTTCACGCCACATCGATGATTTAATCAATCGCGTCCTCTCACCAGAACAACCAGAGGGAAAACGACACGTAGAGTGTAAAAATTCTTGAGAGATCACTGATCCCTCCCATCCTCCACTCGTTCCCATTCCTAAAACAACCGACATTTTTTTTACAATGATAGATACAGTAGCGCCGGAAAGTATTCGGTCACTTTGTTTTTTCGATGCAACTTTTTAACCAGGACAGGTATTGCGCTAATTTTTGGAGTGAAGATAGCAAATCTATCTGGGAACACAACCGTGATATTGCGGTGTTACGAAAATTTCTGGTTATTGCGTAGTGATGACGCAATCAAACAGCACTTTTTCGAAAAATCGTACAAATTAGGAGCGTGTTTTGTTGCTCACAAAAACTCCTGAACTTAAAGGTCTTAGTATGGACAACTCTGAAAAAAATTTTCAAGTTGCTGCGATTTTTTTCCGCAGCTGCAGCCCTGCTGCAATTTATGGGCTGCAAACTCGAATCTCAGCTCTCAGGCGTGCTAGAGACTCGTGTAAAGCGTCAAAATGATCCTTACGGTGACCCCAACAGACCCTGAAAGTTTGGTGTTGATCGGCGGACATTTATTTTTTTGGAGTAAAAAAATCACTTTTT
>LS575770.1:46920-60007 GCA_900490775.1 Pristionchus maxplancki | reverse complement strand
TCTTCCTCACATCTCTCTGTTTGCTTTCTCTATTTCTTACCCAATTCATCGTCATCTCTAGTGATTCTGATAGCTTGTACATAATATTGCGAAGTGAGGTTTTACTAAAACAACGAATCAAATTAATTTACTGATTACGAAACTATAAGATTCTTACGTATCATTGCCACCATCTCGCACATTGCTTTGATCTTTATTCCATGAGCCCATAGCAACTTTCATTGCCTGAATCCATCGTTATAACGAACAATTTATAATTGAACGAATAACCTCCGAATCAGCATTGTTCTTGACCAATTCTAGTAGAACTTGAGAAGACTTCTGTAGGATAAAGCCAATTCCATCGGAAGAAGAGAGTGATGATGCCTAAGTGAGGAATTCGACTTGATTGACGAGAGGAAATATATCTAAACTCATTCCCTGAATATTGGGCAGTAAGACTCACCCGTTCTCCTGCTTTCCGGATGTGATCGATCGTTTCTCCATCAATCATTGTTTTCTGAACGGGGAGGGTTTGCAACAGTGAAGAGCTAGGAATATATGAATTAAAAAATCAAAATACACAGACTTCAGAATGGTTTTGAACGCCAAGATAGAAGTGGCGGGAACGGGAAGATGCGCAAAATGGACGCTATGGATTACGTGTCAGATATTTTGGCGCGAAAAGAAGAAGTTATATTTGAACGCGAGAAAGGTGAGTCAATTAACAGTGCCCATAAACCACATCACCGCAAACTATTCTGAAAAGGAAAACGAAAATATTCTCTAAATTGTGAAGTTTTTCGTTCCAAACATTATGACAGTGCGTTTGAGTCCGTTTATTCACACAGGACAAATAAAGCACAAATATATTGTAATGATCTTCATGTTGAATTTGCTTCTTCACGGAATTCAAACTTTCTCCGATGACTTAGCATTTGCTTCGCTCATCGACGGCGCCTCTTCTTCATCTTCTTCTTCATCACTATCAGAGTATTCTTCATCTCCCGATTCGTCAGATTCCTCATCACTTGACCAAGCACATCGTTTCTCTTTGCGAGCAGAAATAATTTTCTCATTCACCTCTGGAAAAATCGCTATAAAAATCGCCAATCCGCTGTCGTACCAGGATGCGCGTCTCTCCTGTGTCTTAGTAGATGACAATTTTTAGTGTATCCTCTTCCGCAATCTTCACATTTAAATTGGTGTGGCTTATCAAATCCAACTGCAAACATGTAACTCAGACTTAGAAAGCTGTGTTTTGTGCTCACGTAAGTGCTTCTCCTTGTGTTTATTAAAATTGAACAGACTCGCCATTCGCTTTCCACAGATATCACACTTGTAAGGTCGTCTTATTTCATCATCCTCTGATAAAACAATGAGTTTGATCTTCCAAGTGTTAATAACTCACTAGAATGAGCTCTATGATGAGAAAGAAGATTTGTTCTTTGTGAAAACCTTTTATCACAGTAATCGCACTTGAAGGGCCTCTTTACCTCTTCTTTCTCAACATTTAATAATGGGATTGCAAATAACATACGCGAATGACATCTCTCGTGTCTCCTTAGATGCGAGTCGTCGCTGAATCCTTTCCCACAAATTTTGCACTTGAATGGCCGTTTTGCTTCATCGTCGTCTAAACTCATTATTGAACTCAGTGTTAATTGACGACCCACCTGCGAGATGAATATGCTCATGTCTATGCAAGTCGCATTTATAGCGGAACGTCTTCTCACAAACTTTGCATTTGAGCTCTGACTTTTGAACGCTATTTTTCCTCGAAGTTTTGTTTTGTTTCTCGTTGGTTAAACCGAGGTTTTGTTCGTTTTCATCACTATATTTCTCTCTATTCTCACTGTATTTTTCAACCGTTGACCTCTCATTATCGTCTGAGTAATTCATCTCGTGAATTTCCTTAAAAAGAGAGTAAGGTGTTAGTGAATCGATCATCTCACCATTCGGATTCTCTTCTTTTCCCCTACAATCCGTTTGCTTTCCCTCTTGCCTATCCAATCCATCATGAGTTCCAGTTTTTCCGTTAACAGGCACACAATATTGCGAAGCGGAGCATTCCTGAAATACAACGAGTTATTCATCGACGTCAATTGATCACGAAAAGAAAGATTAATGACCTCGCATTCTCCAATTCTTGCACGTTAGATCGTCCCTCCTTCAACGATTTAATAACCTCCACTATTCCCTAGAATCATCAGTTGCACTTATAAAAACATAATTCTATTCACCTCCATATCCGCACTACTCCTCATAAACTCAAGTAGAACTTGGGAAGACTTCTGAAGGAGTGAACACATTCCATCGGAAGAAGAGATTGATGATGCCTAATTGAGGAATTATACTTGATTGGTGAAAGAAATCGAAGCACAATCTTTGAGCAATGGACTAAACTCACTCTTTTTTCTATTTTCCGGATGCGATTAATCGATTCTTCATCACTCATTGTTTTCTGAAGGGTAAGGGTTCGCAACAGTGAAGCTAGAAGAATAAGAACGATAACGTGGAATTGAACAAACTACTAAAATGTGACGATATTTCGAAGAAAGAAATGGCGGGAACAGAATGACGCGCAGGAAGGACACTATGGGTCACTTTGTGCGTCGTGAAAAAAGTTTGTGATAAAAGGCGCGCTGCTCCGTTTGAACGAGAGATTCGCCTCTTATTAATAATCTCTATAAACCACCAATCAAGTCATCTCAACATCCTTAATAATTCTCTGAATGGAAATGGAGGATTATATGTGGCACTAGTCGCATCGATTTAATGACAGAGGTAAATATTTATTTACGCATGAAAATATAAAACAAACAACAGATTGGTTACACGGTTTACACTGATTTCAATCAATATCACGAGTCGGAATCATGTGCTCACAGTCACGTCGATTCTGTTTGTGATGTTTCAAGCCTCCTAATTCTGTGAACCGGTTTCCACAAATACCACACTTGTAAGGTCGCCGTAATTCATCGTCCCCTAAAAAATATTCGAAGTTGCTCGAATTGTTTCATTGCTCACTCGAATGAATTCTCTGGTGTATATGTAAATCATATCTCCTTGTGAAACATTTTCCACATAAATCACACTTATACGGCCGCTTCACTTTATCATTGTCTAAAATCAAATATTTTGTTGATTTTTCACTGATGTGAATGGCGTACTTGAATGAATACGCTCATGAACTCTGAGGTTTTGACTTTTTGTGAAACGTTTGCAACAGGTTTCGCACTTGTATGGTCGCTTCACGATATCGTCTTCTTAAATTTAAATTTGAAATTGTATATAGAACAAAGGGTAACTAACTTACGCGAATGACATCTCAGATGTTGCTTTAGATTCGATTTTGTATCGAATCCCTTTCCACATATATCACATTTGTAAGGTTGCTTCACTTCATCATCATCTGAAATCGAATTATTCGAATTTGGGTAATTTGTAAGATATGAATACTTGAATGACTTTGCTTATGTACTTTGAGGTGTTGGCTTACTGTGAAACGTTTGCCACATATTTCACAGTTGTAAGGCCGCTTGACACTTTCATCATCTTTAAAAGTTAATTGCTAATTGATTATAGGATGGTAAATAGCATACCTGAATGCAATATCGAGTGTTTCCTAAGATTCGAGCTGTCGCTGAACCCTTTCCCACATATATTACACATGAATGGTCTCTTTTCTGGATGATCGTCTGTAATTCTTGTGTAAATCAGGTTGTATTGTCGATACTTGAATAAATTCATTCGCGTTTCAGTGAAACATAACCTTCAAGATGAGTCCTCTCGTGCCTTCGTAAGTCCCGCGTCGTCATGAAGGCTTTCTCACAATCTTTGCATTTGAAATTTCTTTTCGAAGCATGTTGTCCACTTGATTTATTTGAAACTTTCCCTTTTTTGCTATTAGATAGACAATAATTCTGTCTCTCTTCATCAGTCGAATAGTCTCCGTTCCCATTCTTCCTTTCATCCTCTGAATTCAGCTCCGTTTCTATATCATAGGAGAAAGGGTCAAATTCGTGCTCCTTGTCTTCTTCAGAATTTCTAAAAAGTTCAGCAATCTCTCCGCGTTCCTGCTAATACATAAAGTATGGTGATTTATTTAAAAATATCAACTCACTCTTTTGTTCACTTGCTCAATCGAATTCTCCACCGTTCTGTTGAGATTAATTTCCCTCTTGTATATCCAATCCATCGTCTTCTCCAGTGAATTGGATATATCGAACACAGTCTTATGAAGCGGGGCATACCTAAAATACGCTGAGTTGTCGACGAAAATAAAAGGCGAATGACCTCGGTTTGTCTAATTCTCGAGAATGTTTTCGTTCCTTCCTCAGAGATCCCATGGCAATCTTCAGATTCTGAATTACGTATTTTTAAAATAGTTTTATATAATAAAAAAAGTTTCAATACAACACACATCCGTATCCGCATTGCCTTCGATTAACTCGAGTAGAAGTTTCGATGACTTGTGAAGGATCGAGTCAATGACATCGGAAGAAGAGAGTGATGATGCCTAAGTGAGGAATTAGACTTGAATGATGTAAGGAATCAAGTCTCATTCATTGAACAGTGGACTGAACTCACTTGTTCTCCTATTTTCCGGATGCGATCGATCGTTTCTTCATCCCTCATTGTCTTCTGAACGGGGAGGATTTGCAACTGTGAAGCGAGCCTCAAAATAAACACGTTAAAGCAAAAAAAAAACGCAAAGAATGAAAGAACGTGGACGGAGAGACGCTCAGAAGGGACGAGATGAATCATTCAGGCGTGGTGTCTCAAGAAATTTGGCGCGAAAATAGGCAGCTCCATTTGAGCGTGGGGAGTAGTTTTTTTCAATTGGAAGATACTCTCCACTTCATGGACACGGAACTATTATTTGAATAGTCATGATTCAATATTCTCCAGACAAAAAAACAGCCGTTTATTCATTCATCGAAATACAATACAGAACGATTGCAGATTTTTTCTCGTTTGTTCCTTCATGAAACTCGATCCTTCTCCGATGAATTAGTCCTTGCTTCGCTTGTCGGTGGTCCCTCTCCTTCTTCTTCTTCATCACTATCCGAGAACTCCTCATCTTCATCAGAACTTTCAGATTCCTCCTCATGCGATGATACATCTTGTTTCTCTTCTATTGATTGAATTGTCTTAATCTTCCTTTCCTTTGCCGAAGTATGAGCCGACTGGCCACTCCCGTCCACCGATAATTCTGTAATTCGCTCAAATTGCATAAGTTGCTATTCGATTAGCGGGAATCTCTTTGTGGAATCTCCTTGTAAAAGGAAATAACAGCGCAACGTACCAGGGTGTAGAGCCCTTCTGTGAGTTTGCAAATGGCTCTTTCGAGTAAATCGTTTTCCACAATCTTCACATTCGAATGGACGTTGATTTTCAATCCCTACTGAAAAGGATATTTTGTGTATTTTCTTGAAGTATGATTCGATGCAACATACCAGTGTGCAACGCCATTTTGTGTGATTTTAGATGACTTGTTCGAGCGAATCTTTTTCCGCAGTCTTCACACTTGTAAGGGAGCCGAACCTCTTCTGCTTCTGTGAGTTTATCGTTACTGGGCGCGATACATACAGTCAAAATGACACATTATGAACCGTTTGTGGAAACTTACCGAAAGTTACCGTAGGACTGCGTAAAACATTGACTGCGGAGCGGAGACTGCATGAATCAAGCTGATTTTTTGAGTGGATACATAATTCGTGTGCCCCATCAATCTGACGTTCTTGAAAAATCGATATTTTGCATGCGTCGCCGACGCGCATTGCGTGTGGGAATGCCTCGAGTGGGCGGGGCTTAGACCAATTTGTTCATTTATTGTTATTGATTTTATCGCCATAAAAATTATTTCTAATGATGGCTTTTATTTTTGGCTCGTATCATAGGCTGAAATTCCACAAAAACTGAATGCTCGCCTAAGCCCCGCCCACTCGAGGCATTCCCACACGCAACGCGCGTCCGCGACGCATGCAAAATATCGATTTTTCAAGAACGTCAGATTGATGGGGCACACGAATTATGTATCCTCTCAAAAAATCAGCTTGATTCATGCAGTCTCCGCTCCGCAATCAATGTTTTACGCAGTCCTACCACAGACGGTTCATAATGTGTCATTTTGACTGTATAACACAAGAATGTTTTACGCAGTCCTACGGTAACTTTCGGTAAGTTACCACAGACGGTTCATAATGTGTCATTTTGACTGTATAACACAAGAACTATAATCCCGCAGGACCATTTCTTCACCTCATTGTTGAGAGATTTACTAGTAGTTAACAATTGAAAACTTACGTGCATGAGTTCGATTGTGAACATTAAGTTCTGTTTTGGTTACGAATCCTTTGCCACAAGTTTCACACTTGTTTGGTCTTTTCACCTCTTCGTTTTCTGAAATTGGGCAGGAAAAATATTTGTCTGAAATGATTGGACGTTCTCAGATTTCCATTAATCGGACATTTTTAATGTACGATTTATCTTTATAATGTTGGCATACCAGAATGGAGGTATTTTCTATGTTTTTGTAGAGTGCTTGACTGCGTGAATCGTTTATCGCATTCACCACACTTGAAGGGTTTCTTCAATTCGTCGTCATCTAAATATAATTTTTTTGCAATACAACAGAAACTTGGTCTGCGGCATATCTTGCGTCATATCCTGTGTTCGCATTAAAAAACTGAATACGTTAGTCCTATATTACTTGCTCACCTGAATGGAGTCGTTTGTGAGACGAGAGATCTGAAGCCCGTAGAAATCCTCTTTCACAAATTTCACACTTGAAGGGCCGCATCAATCCATAGCCCTCTAAAATGTGGAAGATTAAAAAATCATTCAGAATAATGAATAAATTACGTAAGTGAATTATTTGATGTCTTCTGAGAACCGATTTTGATGAGAAACCTTTCTCACATGTTTCGCACTTGTGGGGCCTTTTAACTTCACCACTTTCTGAAAATAAATAAAACTATCATTACGATAGTGATTATAATCCGTTATCGAAAGAAAATAGCTTTCAGAATATTAGGCCGTCCGCGTAAGGTTCAACAAGGTTCAACGGGGGTCGGGAACAGGTTAAAAAACGAAAACGCTAAAAAGATGCTCCCAGGGGTAACTTTTCATTCTAAGAACAACTGTGGTTTCGGTTTTTCGATATGACCCCTCCTGGCGTCAGAATGGCCCCGCCCCCTTTTCGCCAAAAATGCGTTTTTTGATAATATTTCCTTAAAATGCGTCAAATCGGCCTGAAATCTCGCGATCTACATCAGAATTTCGAGCTCTTTCGAATGGTATATAAATCATAGGACCTTATTTTTTTGGTCTCCTTAAAAAAATCGAAATGTTTAAATTTTCGAAGTAAGAGCCAGCCCTTTGCCAGATGAAAGAGCGTGTTCTCCCCGTTATCTTGATATATTACAAGTGGGGTTTAAACTCTGGTAAAGTTAGTCCTCGCCTCCGAGAAGGTAGGTCAAAAAATCAATAATTTTGAAAACCCTCGAATTTATGCTCAATTTGTAGAGCTGATCAAACTGATCATTTCTTATGTTGAACATTTTTCATGAAAATCATTTGTAAAAAAGATACGGGCTCTGTTCGGATTTGGGGGACCCATGGTCAATATGGGGGACCCATGGTAATATGGGGGACCAATGACCCACCTGACAATATGGGGGACCCATGGTCAATATGGGGGACCCATGACCCACCTGACAATATGGGGGACCCATGACCCACTCTGACAATATGGGGGACCCATAAAAATATCTGAGTCCCATGTTTGGATAATCATTTTTCTCTCTATTTTTGCTGCATCAGATTGTTATTTTGTGGCCCTTTGCGTGTAATAGTGTTTGCTCAAAGGCATCCACCCCAAAACCAACACCTCAAATGTCCAATACCCCAAGGCCCAGGTACGAAAAACCTACTACCACTGCCACTCGCAATCCCACTACCCCAATGCCCAGACGCGGAAAAAATAGCAGTACTACCACCACCACTCCCAATCCCAGAACACGTCCAACCACTTCAAAACCAACTAGAAGACCAAGTCTCAGATCTACCCCAAGACCACGAAACTCTTCAGGAGGATCGGGCCATGGGCACAGACAGCATGGCAAATAGACTTAGATGATTTTGCACTGTCAACTAATTTCTTTTATGATACACCATATTGCATTTTTCGATTTATTTGCTTCAAATCCGGCCATGTACATTGCATCTCATAACTGTAGAAGTAAATAATGAATTATTCACTTCTACACTCAAGGGAAAAGAAATAACAATGCAGTGGAACAAAAAGACAAAAATAATATGAAAAACCAAAAAATGCCATGGGTCCCCCAAATTGTCAGTGGTGGCCATGGGTCCCCCATATTGACCATGAGTCCCCCATATTGTCAGGTGGATCATGGGTCCCCCATATTGACCATGGGTCCCCCATATTGTCATGGGTCTCCATGGGTCCCCCATATCGTCAAGGGTCCCCCAAATCCGAACAGAGCCAAGATACGGCCTCTCAAAGTTGAATTTTTTTAATTTTTTTTCCTATCTTTTCTTCTGGAGTGACAATGTCACTGACCATGTTCAATTTTCGATTTTTTGGTGACATTCTCCAACTTTGAGAGGCCGTATCTTTTTTACAAATGATTTTCATGAAAAATGTTCAACATAAGAAATGATCAGTTTGATCAGCTCTACAAATTGAGCATAAATTCGAGGGTTTTCAAAATTATTGATTTTTTGACCTACCTTCTCGGAGGCGAAGAATAACTTTACCAGAGTTTAAACCCCACATGTAATATATCAAAATGGCGGGGAGAACACGCTCTTTCATCTGGCAAAGGGCTTACTTCGAAAAATTAAAAATATCGATTTTTTTAAAGGAGACCAAAAAAATAAGGTCCTATGATTTATATACCTTTCGAATGAGCTCGAAATTCTGATGTCGCGATATTTCAGGCCGATTTGACGCATTTTTAAGGAAATATTATCAAAAAACGCATTTTGGCGAAAAGGGGGGCGGGGCCATTCTGACGCCAGGAGGGGTCATATCGAAAAACCGAATCCACAGTTGTTCTTAGAATGAAAAGTTATCCCTGGGAGCAACTTTTGAGCGTTTTCGTTTTTTGACCTGTTCCCGACCCTTGTTGAACCTTAGGCGATCGGCCTCATATAGATATTTAACGTCTCATTTTAAACTTTTTTATAGGCAAATAATTGCTTAAAAAATGTATTCGTACCAGGGTGCAGGGCATTTCTGTGCACTCGAAGATGACACATCTGAGTGAATCTTTTATCACAGTCATCACACTTGAAAGGACGTTTATTCTCTTCTCCTTCTGAACAAATATAATTGTGAGCAAGACCACACACTTTTAAATAATGTTGCTGTTTTATGAGATGCGAAACAACTTTGTAAATTTCTTACCCAAGTGTGTTCTTTTATGCTTTGTCAAACTTCCAGAAAGCGTGAATCGGCATTCACAAATATCGCATTTGTAAGGCTTCTTTATTTCCGATTTTTTGACCTACCTTCTCGGAGGCGAAGAATAACTTTACCAGAGTTTAAACCCCACATGTAATATATCAAAATGGCGGGGAGAACACGCTCTTTCATCTGGCAAAGGGCTGGCTCTTACTTCGAAAAATTAAAAATATCGATTTTTTTAAAGGAGACCAAAAAAATAAGGTCCTATGATTTATATACCTTTCGAATGAGCTCGAAATTCTGATGTCGCGATATTTCAGGCCGATTTGACGCATTTTTAAGGAAATATTATCAAAAAACGCATTTTGGCGAAAAGGGGGCGGGGCCATTCTGACGCCAGGAGGGGTCATATCGAAAAACCGAATCCACAGTTGTTCTTAGAATGAAAAGTTACCCCTGGGAGCAACTTTTGAGCGTTTTCGTTTTTTGACCTGTTCTCGACCCTTGTTGAAAGTTAGGCGATCGGACTCATATAGATATTTAACGTCTCATTTTAAACTTTTTTATAGGCAAATCATTGCTTAAAAAATGTATTCGTACCAGTGTGCAGGGCATTTCTGTGCACTCGAAGATGACCCTTGTCAGTGAATCTTTTATCGCAGTCATCACACTTGTAAGGACGTTTATTTTCTTCTGCTTCTGGACAAATATAATTGTGAACAAGACCACACACTTGTAAATAATTTTGTATTCTCAAAAAAAATCTTACCCAGATGTGTTTTCTTATGCGTTGCCAAATGTCCACATTGCGTGAATCGGCATTCACAAATATCACATTTGTAAGGCTTCTTTATTTCCGTATTCTCTGAATTTGACTTCAGTTAATTTTCTGAGTAATAAATAACGTACGTGAATGAATTCTTTCATGAATTTTTAAGGCTTGTTTGCCACTGAATCGTTTCTCACACATCTCGCATTTGTAAGGCCATTTTACATCATCATCCTCTGAAACAAACGTCTTTTTTTGAATGAGGAAAATGATACCTGAATGTCTTTTCATATGATATTTGAGCTGTGTTCCTGTTACGAAACCTTTTCCACATGTATCACACTTGAACGGTCTCTTTAGTTCATCGTTATCTAAAATAAAGATGTCGATAATGATGACTTTTTCGCACGTTTTTTTATAAATATATTTTAGCTCACCTTCAAGATGAGTCGATTTATGTACTCGTAAGTGATAGATCGTCTTAAATGTTTTCTCGCATACTTCGCATTTGAATTTCCTTTCTGAATCCGATTTCTGGCTTACTAATTTTGATTTCATATTCCATCTTTTGTTATCGGTAAATTCAGAGTTTTGCTGATTTTTATTACTCAGATGCACTTTTTTCTTGCCGCTGCTTTTGCTATTATTCCCTGTATTTTCATCATTGTTTGAAAAAATCGGATCAGTGAATGAATCCTCTCCAATCTCCTGAAAATACCATACAGTTCTACAACAATCAAGGGGTTCCTTCGTGTTCAAGTTAGTTAGAAAATAGAAGTGCGCTCACCATCTTGATTTCAGTTGTATTCTTCTGCTCGAATTTTAATAGACAACTGATCTCTCTCTTTGCCACCCAATCGATCATTCTCTGCAGTGCCTCCGATAGTCCGTACACTCCTAGTGGATTATTTCTGAAGAAAACGTTAAAAGGACCCCAGATGACAAAATTATAAGACCCTTGCCTTGATTCATCCAATTCTTGAGAGTGATTTCGTTCTTCCTTCTGAAATGCCACAGCAGTCCTCAGTTTCTGAATTGCGTATTATTGAAAGAATTATGTTACAAATCAACACACCTCCGCATCAGCATTGTTATTGATCAACTCAAGAAGAACTAGGGAAGATCTCTGTAGGATCGATCCTAGTCCATCGGAAGAAGGGAGTGTAATTGCCTGAAAAAAAGTAATGACAATTATTCAATCAATATGACGTTGATTGGATGGCGAAATGGCATGTAAATGGACATAGGCTCACCTTTTGTACCGTTTCTCCGATTCGTTTAACGATTTCTTCACCGTCATTCATTGTTCTGAGAGGAAACTTGAAGATGAGAAGGTGGTGCACAATTGAGAATGGCTAATCGAATAAAAAGAGACACGATCAGGTGAAATAATGACGCTGAATTCGGATGTTCAGAAACAGAGCAGTAAAGGACTCGAATCCTTTTTCTGGCGGCGTATGCTTATAATCGATTTGTTCTGGCCCCTTGGCAAGGATTCCCTGCTATTCAATTGACCCATTGGGATTCCAAATTAAATTAAGCGTCGCGTTTCTTGGTGCGTTCGCGCCATATTCACGCGTCTTTTCACAAGATCTCTAGCTGTTTGATCATTTTTAGAGTTTGTAGTTCTCCATACTGAAGTATGTGGGTTTCATAGTTTATACGAAGTTTGTAAATTTATTTCAGAGTTATGGCTGCTGCCATCACGAATTTCATCAAAGGAACACAAAAGAAGGTAGTTTATAGACAATAATTCACATCAGAGAATTAAATATTCAGGCGTCCAGATTACCGACTTCCGATCAAATGGGAACGGTCGTACAGAAGTCCGCTCATCTCATATTGGAGTTTATCAAAAGTAACGCAGATTCGAAAGTTTGCGCGCGGATTCTACAAATAAAACGTTGTAAATATTCAGAAAGTAGGATTCGCAGTGGATTCTTTGACGGAAGGAATAAAGTCTGTTCGTATGGACACGGAAAGATTTGTCTTTTGTCATACTTCACGTTTGAGATGCAAACATGTTCAGACAGACTCCTATTCACAATGCTGGAAATATTATATCTCAAGCGCTGGAATCGACAATGAATTGGGTTGTCAGAAGAGAAATGAGTCGAACAAGGAAGCACAATTCGAAGAAAAGCGATAAGCAGGATTCGAAGAAGAAGATCAAGTGTGAAGTGTGCGAGAAGAAGTTTGGAACGAAGGCCCATTTACGAGACCATAGTAGAACGCATCTTGCAGGTGAGATTTCACTTGAGTAGGCTACGAAATACGGGCAATCGTCTCTCCATTTTGCACGTTCTCGCATCTCTGATTCGTGAGAGAGTGCGCAGAATGAAGATAGAAGTAGCATACTTAAGAGGCCGTTCGCATAAGAGTCGGACAAAATTCGAAATCTTTGGCACAGCCAAGAAAAGTCGATTCACTGAAACTCCGGGTTTTGGGGTTCTCGAGGATGCTGATTACGATAGGCATATTCATTTTCCGTATTGAGCCTTCGTTGGCTCCAGACGTTGTCACGTCGAAATCAGTTTTTGTGAAATTTCTCCTCCCACGAGTTCACTAAAATTAAGCGAAAATGTTTACCGGGCTAAAATTTGATGCTGATCACGCATGTCTATTTCATTTTTCATAATTTTGCATAATAATTTTTAAAAAGTGATTTTTTCGCTGTGTGGAATGTACCCGGGGAGACTATGATAGATCGGACCGGAATGATGAAAGGATTCCAAATATGTATTGCAATAACATTAAAAACATGCCCGAAAGGTTTTACGCAAATGATAGCGTAACCTTCTTGTAAGTAAATTCTGCCATCCTCCCCTTGTTTACCCTCCTATGATCGATCGCCAGTCTATCCCCTCTGGCATGTTTACGTGAGGCGAGGGAACAGG
>LS575770.1:9713-39059 GCA_900490775.1 Pristionchus maxplancki | reverse complement strand
TCATGTAAGAAATGTTTCGCAACAATATGTGATTTTCGGAAACACGAGAGAATTCATTCGAGTGAGCAATGGAACAATTTGAAGTTTTTTGAATACTTTTTTAGGGAACGAAGAAGTGAGGAGGCCATACACGTGTGAGATTTGTGGAAATCGATTCACGGAAGTAGGAGGCTTGAAAAAACACAAGCTAATACACTTGCGTAAGTCCACAATTCCGGTTCCTAATAACGAATTACTTTTTGCAGTTGGAATTGAGAATCAACGCCCGTTTAAATGCGAGGAGTGCGGGAAACGATTCACTCAGAAGAGCAGTTTAAAGAATCACAAAATAACGCGACACCCGAGTAAACTCACTATCAGTAAATCCTTTTTTCTCATGCCGACGTGTTTCGGCTTATCCTGCATCTTTTCAGCAGAAGACATCGTCAAATCAACGAAGGATCCAAATTCTTCGATGACTGCGAAACAGAAGGAATCATGTCGCAAAGAAGATCGTGATGCGTGGTCGGAAGATGCGGAACCTGAAGACTGCGAAGAAGAAACGTACTCTGGTAGTGATGAAGATGAACATGAAGAAGACGGACCATCGACGAGTAAAGCAAAAGTGAAGACATCAATGACTGCTGTGAATGAGCAAACTAAAAAATAAGCCGTATAATTGTCTTCTATGTAAATGTGTATTTGGTTCTCACTAATCTCATTGTCAGTGAAACAATGCGAAACTGAAATTAAATACTTTGAATAAACATTTGAACCTTGTATTTTATTGAGTATAGTTATTTGCGGCGTTACGCTCATTGTTATTTTGCCCATAAATACCTCGTTTCTAAGACTACAGGTCGAAATCGATGATATCGGGCACATGATCTTCACCGAGTGATCATTCTCAAACTTACCCCTGGCTCGTCTCAACAAGCTTTTATGTCTCTCTCCATCTGCACTATCAATATGTGCCACATGGTCAGTTCAGTTTCATCAGAAATCGACGCCTTCCCGTATCTTGATGAGTCTCACTCCGACCTGAATAGTTCACCATGGCGTCTTATTAAATTCGTTACCATTGTTACATTGATGTCCTGAACTCGTGTTTGTATTTGACTTATAAATTCGCTATTGACTGTGAGCTATCATTCATTTCAGAGAAAATGACAGATAGTGCCACCAGCTTAGACCTTCTCAAGGCAACACGAGAGAAGGTGATTTCAGGACAATCTATTATTACAATTTTATGCATTACTTACGAATCTAATGAATAATGCATTCATTATCCCTCTTCCTTAGGCCTACTTACTTTATTCCTCTGATCGAATTAGATCGGTACTTGCGAAGTCTGCACAGATGTTGTTAAACTTAATGGAAAGTAAAGCAAATGCGAAGGTGTGTAACCAACATTCTGGGAAATAAGTTATTCAGAAAAAGTTTTCTTCCATATCTTCTCTGATGGAGAATATAAGATACATGCAAGAATTGAACAATGACAGGTTAGTATGCATATTTTTCTAGCAAACAATAAAAATATATGTATTAGATTATCCAATTTGAGGGATACCAACATTTGCAATATTGTGTACAAGCTATCTGATGCACTGGAATCGACGATGGATTGGGTGGACAGGAAGGAACTAAATCGCAGAGTTGTGAAAAAGAGTATAACAAAGGTTAGAAGAATTTAGTAAATTTAGTAGTGAATAATGAGCACATCATAATTCGATGTACTTCTTTGTTTTTCCAGGAGGTTGAAGAGAACAATACTTTTATCGTTTCGAATTACTTAGAGGATGAAGATCCTGAGGAAAATAAAGAAAACGAAGATGATTCAAGTGATCAGAATGAAATTGTCAAAATTGTCAACAACAAAATAAGAAACTCATTCACATCACGTGCGAAGAAGACTTCGAAGGGACAATTCAATTGTGAAGTGTGCGAAAAGAAATTTAAACGAAAGAGGCACCTACAAGAACATGAAAGGTCTCATCTTCATGGTAAGATTACCAAATAATAACGATTGCATAAGGTGTCCAACATTTTGAATATATTGTACAATTATTGCAGATGATGATCCAGCGAAGCGTCCATACAAGTCTGAAATCTGTAACAAAAGTCTCTCAACAAGTCATTTCCTCAAAACGCATGAGCGCAGTCATTCAAGTACGTCATCATTATTTCGAAGAATCATATTCAAACACTCGATTTGAATGTTTTCAGAACGATTGCACAAAGTCTCCTACATTTCAATGGATATTTCAGATGATGATCGAGCGAAGCGACCTTATAAGTGCGATGTCTGTTCGAAATCTTTTACTTATAAGTCATGTCTAAAAACACATCAAAGAACTCACTTGGGTAACATCTTGATCATTCGAAAGCATACAATTTGACAATTATTTAAATTTTACTTTAGAAGAATGTGATGAAAAACGACCTTTCAAGTGTGATGTGTGTGGAAAAAGATCAGTTACGAAGTCGGATTTGAAACGACATCTGAGATGTCATTCGCGTATGCCATTTACCACCCTTTATTCTAAATACAGTAACATATTTCAGAGGACGATAGTGTCAAGCGGCCTTACAAGTGCAAAATCTGTAGCAAAAGTTATTCTCAAAGCTGTCACCTCAGAGATCATGAGCGCGGTCATTCAAGTAAGTGAGTCATTTTTCAAATTACACAAATTCGTATTACAATATTTGAGAAGACTACGAAGTGAAGCGGCCTTACAAGTGTGAATTATGTACAAAAAGTTGTCTTCGAACACATCAGAGAATTCATTCACGTATGCCATATACCATTAAAATTATTCTAGTTTGATTTCAGAAAACGATGATGTAAAGCGACCCTTCAAGTGTGAGCTTTGCGAGAAGCGGTATACTAAATCAGAAAATTTGAAATATCACCAGCAGATACATTTGCGTGAGTACATGATGTCAATTCCTGTTACTGTTGGATACTTTTGCAGTTGGAATTGAGAATCAACGGCCATTTAAATGCAATGATTGCGAGAAATCATACACTGATAAGAGCAGCTTACGCAAACATAGAAATGTCAATCACACTGGTCTGACTTGCTTAAGATACACTCCTATGATAACAAAATTTTAGAGGGAGAAGACAATAAGCGTCCATTCAAGTGTAATGGCTGTGGGAAACGATTCACTCAGAAGTCTCATTTACAGAAGCATAAAAGATGCCTACACTCTGGTAAATTCTTTGATATAATATGACTATGTCTCACTGATTGTATATCGCTCCTTTCAGCAGAAAAACTCGTAGTAAAAAATAAAGGGCCAGTGACTTCTTCGGAAAAAGAGAGCAACACGAGAAAGAAAGACACAACAGGGGATGTGGACCGCTATGCATGGTCGAGTGCAGACGAATCAGATGAATCGGGAGTTGAAGAATATTCTGGTCGTGATTAAAATGAGGAGGGACCGTCGACGAGCCAGGAAATTGCTTCACAGTAGTCAGCTTTCATTATTTTGTATATTCACGTATATGTAAAAAAAATTTCATCGAATCAGTGCATAAATAACCTGTTTCCATTAAACGAATATACAAGAAAAATCAGAAAAGACTTTGCGACTCTCGTGAAAGCATGGACAATACTGATGCAAACTTAAACCAATTCAAGAAAATTCGAGAAAAGTGATTTTCTGAATGCTCATTTTTTGCCTTCCTTTATTCTTCTATAGAAGTTTCGCATTCTTCACCGCTGTCAATACGAGCATGCGATCTCTCATGCTTACGAAGATGTCCAGTTTGTGTGAATTTCTTCCCACAAGTACTGCATTCGAGACGCTTTCTCTCATTTGGAGCCTCTGTAAAGACATGAAATTTTTGTTTTTTTTTGTTTTTTTTGTGTTAAAGAATGCAAAACATTTTTTTAAATGCGTACTGTGTATCTCCATGTGTTGCCTGAGATTTCTCGCGCTTCTTACGGCGGTGCCACACACTTCGCAACTGAACGCGCGCTTGACTTTTGCTTGTTCGGGGTCGTGATCACCTGAAACCAGTGGCCGCAATGGAATTGACCGAAAGAAAGGAGTTGAATGCGTAATATGTAGTTCCAGGTTGGGCAATAGAAGCATACCACAAGGAGCCAGAAAACTGGCAAATATGAGCAAACAAAACTCTGGTCGTAGTACCAAGAAAGCTGCGAACTCACTCAGATGCGTTTGCTTGTGAATTTTCAGTGCGTATCGCCCGTTGGCCACAACTTTTCCGCATATATCGCACTTCAAATCCTCCACAGCCGGGTCGTCGACGGCTAAAATAAGTGTATTTTATATTCAAGGATAATTTTGAAACGATGGATGATCTAGGTTGCGAAACATAGAAATCGAAAACGGTTACATCGCAATCACCGACCCAGATGGGATTTTTTGTGAACTGCAAGACTGCTTGCCGTGCGAAATCTTTTTCCACATTCGTCGCATTTGTGCGGGTACTTTTCACAGTTATCCTCTGCAAAAGAGTGTTGATTTTGTGCATATTTTTGTTTTTAGTCTTCACAGCTACGCACCCAAATGAATGGTCTTGTGGACTTGGAGCGCGTGGTTTGTCGAATACCTCTGATCGCAGATGGTACATTGATAAGGACGCTTCGTATGATCATCTTCTGAAAAAAGTTACTCATGATGCTAATCAAGCCTCTTTTCAACTAAATTGCTCACGTGAGTGGGATCGTTTGTGTTCGGTGAGAGCAAAGTGCCGTCCAAAACTCTTCCCGCATTCCTCACACTTGTGTGGTTTCTTAACGTCTTCTTCTTCTGCAATTTATTACGTCGTATATTAGATTGGAAATCTGATCCAAGAGCAAAATAAATACTTTTTATTGTAATTTTTACAAGTTTTTTTTATAAATAAATAACCAACGTGAGTGGACTCTTTTGTGTAAGTACAGGGTCGAATTTGTTGTAAATCGCAAGCCGCAAAAATCACACTTGTATGGTCTTTTCGCTTCATCGTCCTCTGAAATAGCACTGCTTTGAGGTTTCAATCTTTTTAGTTATTTCAGTTGCCAATAGACTTACCACTGAGATGAGTTCTTATATGATCATGTAATGACGACTTCTTAATGAAGCTCTTTTCACACACCTCACATTTGAACTTTACCGCTGATGCTTCCTCGTCATCTGAAGACAATTTCACTTTATTCTTTACTATATTTGAAATCGAACGATTCACTTTCTAATTTTCGACCACTCATATATATATATTCGAACAACAGTCTTTGTATTGTTTTGAGAATTTAAAAATAGTTTTAAAAATTTAATTCTTTAAAAGACAAAAAATACCCACTCAAATGTATTTTTTCGTGATCTTTGAGTGTGGACGGTTTCGAAAAACCTTTCCCACAGACTCCACACTTTAGAGGTCGCTTCGCGTCATGTTCGTCTCAAAATATGCCATTTATTTGAATACCGTTCAAAGTCTTACCATCGAGATGAACTCTTGAGTGGTTTGAGAAAACATAGTATTGTTTAAAACTCTCCGTACAAATTCCGCATTTGAATTTCTTTAAGGCATGGTCATATTCGGCTATAATGGATTTACATTTACATTAATCGAATCAGAAAAAAGTCGAATCAGATCATTAATCGAATAAAAAAAAAGAAACGACGACTAACGCAGGTGGAAACTTTTGTGAATTTCAAGAGACTTGAGCACACGAAATCTCTTTCCGCACTCATCGCAAGGGTACGGAAGCTTCGATTCCTCATCCGCTGAATGGGAGCAGGTATATTCGGGCCTTTATCTATAAAGCTTACGAAAGTGTTTCATGTGGTGAATATTGCGTGATGAGTGTTGACTGAATCCTTTTCCGCAGATATCACACTTGTAGGGGCGTCTAGCTGCTTCATCTGAACATTGGATCGATCAATTTTTAAATACGTCGACAACCCACCTTCAAGATGAGTTCTTATATGCACATTCAAACCCCCCTTGGATGCAAAGCTCTTGTGACATTCTTCGCATTCGAAGTTGACATTTGAAGATTGTTTTGCAAGAGATCCCGATTTCGTTCTCTCATTTTTGAAGAATTAAATAGTTCCTGAGAAGGATCCTGTAAATAATTATTCAATCAAGAAAACTCCCAGATTGCAAGGAGTAATGTAATGAGTAAGATTTGAATGCGCAACAAACCTCCTTGGCAGTATTGAGTCTCTGCATCTCCAAAATCCTATTCTTCTCCCTCGTGCAAACCCATTTCATAGTCTGTGTCAGTGCTTCCGACAGTTTATAGGACACAGTAGTATGAAGCGACGCATCCCTCAAATACGACGTCTTGTTGAAAACGGCATGTTATTTCATGTTATCAACAATTTTGTTTAAAAAACAACAATTGTAATATAAACCTCTCGTTGTCTAGTGCTTGTAAGTGACAATTTCCTTCTTCCAGAAATGCCGAGGCCTCAATTTTCTAAATATGTGTATTTGCCAAAAAAATTATTTGTAATGAAACATCTTCAATTCAGGTAGATTATGCGTGAAACAGAGGGTCGAAAAAATCAAATACCTCCGAATTTGCATTGCTCCTGACAAATTCCAGTAGACGCTGAGCCGATTTTTCAAGTACCGTTCCAATTTCATCGGATGAACCAAACGTAACTGCCTGAGAATTGGCATATTATACAGTCCTGCCATGTAAGAGAATTTCAGACAAAACTAACCTTGTCGAGCATTTTCCTGATGCAATATGTACTTGCTTCATCGCCAATCATTTCACTGGAACACGCTTGGAACGATATGTGTCAGTCTAATGCGTAAAAATGAAAGGAAAAGGACGCGCGTCTTTTATTTGAACACTCAAGAGAGAAGGGGATGCCACTCGGCGTGGTGTCCGGATTCTGGCGGGAAAACGATTGAAATTTTTTTTAAAACCTTGATGTAATTTGTGAATTTTCATTTTATCGTTCTTATCCGTGAAGTATTCTGTTGAAAAATCCTCTTCATTCAGAAAACAATGAGTGATGAAGAAACCATTAATCGCATCCGAAAAATTGGAAAACGAGTGAGTTTAGGCCACTGCTCAATGAATGAGCTTAGATTCCTTTCGCCAATCAAGTCAAATTTCTCAATTAGTCATCACAGCTCTCTTCTTCCGATGGAATTGGCTCAATGCTAAAGAAGTCTTCCAAAGTTCTACTTGAGTTTATGAAGAGTAATGTAAATTCAGAGGTGTGTTGAATTATAAAAAAAAGGTTTTATAAATTATTCAGGATCTGACAACTGCAATGACATGTCTGAAGATAGAACGAGGTCATTATCAAGAATTCGATGATACACTGTTAGGGTTTTTGCATTTCGTCATCGATCTGATCCTTTATTCGTTTTCAGAAACACTCATCTCGGAAATGTAGTGTGCCTACTATCGGAGGCATTAGAAAGATCAATCGATTGGATTGGGGAGAGAGAGATCAAAAGAAGAGGAATAGTAAAGAAGGAGAAGACGACTGGAATCAAGATAGTGAGTGTGAATTCGAAACGGACGATTTCTTCTTCGTAACTAATTGAACATGTGATAAAATGTTCACGAAGAACATATCCAAACTAAAAATCTCATGTCATTTCGTTCGTTTTTTTTCAGGAGGACGAAGAGACAGACTTATTCGGTGTTTCAAATTTCACAGAAAATTATGATGATGATGGTGATGGTAACAACAGTGGAAGCGAAGAGGATTCGACTGATGCAGAGGAACATGATCCCCATTTCCAAAACAACAAAAGGAGAAAAAACAAAAAAAATCCGGCGAAAAGCAGGTTTCGAAAGAGAAATTCAAATGTAATGTATGTGAGAAAAGATTCAAGACGACATGGTTTTTACGTGACCATGAAAGGACTCATCTTAAAGGTTAGATTTCAATGAATAACAAGTAAATTTTTAGACATCTAGCCAATTTAACTTGTTATATGTAGTAAAATTACAGATGACGATCCAGAAAAGCGGCCCTACAAGTGCAATACTTGTGGAAAGGCGTTCGGGCAGAAGAGTCATCTCAACATTCATCAGAAAATTCATTCGCGTACGTTTTATTCCGAATATAAAATTCACAAATTCTGAGGTCGATAAAACTAGGAATTTTAGTCGATGACTCTGACCCTTCAAATGACCCTTCAAATGTGATATCTGTGGGATAAGCTCAACTACAAGCTCACATCTGAAAACTCACCGAAGAATTCATTCACGTGGGATATATTCCAGCTTTTTCAATTTTATATGACGCAATTAAGAGGATGGATCAACCAAGCCCTTCAAATGTGATATATGTGGAAAACGGTTCAATGAATCACGAAACCTGAACAGACACAGGCAGAGTCTACGTGACTGTGAGCACATGAGTCCGATTTGTGAGAATGATTGATATGCTTACAGGTGGTGTACGACCATTTAAATGTGAAGTATGTGAGAAAAAATTCACTCGAAGAGATCATTTACAGAATCATATGAGATGCCTACACAAAGGCGCGTCACATACTGCGTAAATATTTTGCAGATATAATTATAAAGAAGAGTCACAATGATATGCCACGCCCATTCAAGTGCGAAGATTGTGGGAAACAATTCACTACGAAGGCTCACTTACGAAGGCATATGAAAAATTTTCACAAAGGTAATTAAAAGTTTTCCTACCTTTTTTCGTATTTTTCTGTTCAAAAACTAAAACTATAGATGCTACATATTCGTCGCTGAAGGAACTGAACACGAAAATAGACGACATGATTCGAAAAGGCGGACAAGGTGCAAGGTCAATTGATGAGGAATCAGAAGAATCGGAAGGAGAAGAGTACTCGGATAGCGATGAGGATGAAGAAGAAGAGGGAGTACCGACGAGCCAGGAAAATTCTTAAGAGTAGACAGTCAAGAAAAAAGATTTTTGTAAAAATTGGTTGCTCTGTCCTGTAATTCGCCTCCTCTTATTATGTTCTTGTCTGTCAACTCTTTGAATAAACATTCGCTTACGGTTCGCTCAGTCTCTTGAGGCTAAAAATAAGTTCAAGAGAAAGGGCATGTTTGATTCTTGAACAGTTCAAGTCGAGATCAATGAGATCGGGCCCATGATCAATCCCGAGAGTTCAATCTCAGCCTTACCCACTGGCTCTTTCCAACAAGCTTCTCTGTCTATCTCCATCTGCACTCATAATCTGTGCCAGAGGGTCTATCCAGTCTCAACATCAATCGAAGCCATCCAATCGCTTGAATTCTGGAATTTCATTCCGTCGTGAGCAGTCGTGTCGTGAGTTCACTAAGGCGTGCTATTCATTCTCATTACCATTTCTCGATTGGCGTCTCACTCGTTAATTATGCTTAGATTTTTTTCTTCCAAATTCATTATCTCCCGCAAACTACCAATTGTTCCAGAGCAAAATGGTAGATAATGCTGCGTGCTTAGATCATCTCAAGGCAACACGAGAGAAGGTGATTTTAATCATTCTACTCATTTAATTTCTTTCTATAATATCTTTGTTTTACCATTGTTTAATGTAAACTTCAAACTAATACATCAGGCCGACTCATCATCTGATGAAATTCGTTCAGTACTCAAGAAGTCTTCTCAGATGTTGTTGAACTTTATAGAAAGCCATGCTGTTCCGGAGGTATGTTCAACTGTAAGCATATTTTGTGCCTAATTAAAAATCTCAGGAATTGAAGATCACAATAGCTTCTCTGGGGAAGAAGCGTAGTCACCTACAAGAGAACGAAAGGTACCTGTTGTTTTAGCGACCGATATTATTTTTAGAAGGCATAATTGTTTTAGGAATACGCCGCTTCACAACACAGTGCAAGATCTATCAAAAATGCTGGAGAAGACGATGGATTGGGTGAGAAAGAAGGAGATCACTAGAAGAGCAGTGGAGAGCCGGGTAGAGAAAGTTATCAAGAGGGTCAGTTGTAAACTCGAATTCCGAATTATGTTAACAGCTGAATAATGACATTTCTTTTTCAGGAGGAACTTGGAGAGGAGGATGATCTTTTCGAAGTTTCCGATTGTGAAAATGAACAAGAATTCGATACTATATCTCATGGAGACAATGATATTGAGAAGGATGGAGACTCAGAAGAGAATGAAGATTCGGATGATGAAAGTAGCAGTGAAAACGAAGAGAATTCGAGTGATGAAGAAGAACAAAATCTTGGTTTGGCTAATAAGAAGAAAAGGAAGATAGTTTCAAAAAGAAAGAAAAAGGATTCGGATGAAAAACTAAAATGTGATGTGTGTGAGAAAGTATTCAAGTACCACTCCAGATGGCTTAGACATACACAAACTCATCTCGCAGGTGAGTTGTTTATTTATAGATAACTATTCAATTTAGAGATAACGTACAAAAAATTTAAAAATTAAATTTTCATTTAAGATGACGATCCAGCAAAAAAAACGTTCAAATGTGATATCTGCGAGAAAGGATTCGTTGACAGTACAGTACTACTTAAACACAAAACAACTCATTCGCGTATGTTTTAATTATAAAATAAGTCGCAGTGTATAAATAATTTTCAGAAGACGAAAATATAAGACGACCCAACAAGTGCGATATTTGTGGGAAATCTTACACTGCATTGGCATCTCTTTTAAAGCATCAAAGAACTCATTCCCGTGAGCTAGTAGTCATTCAATTAGAGTTGATGCTAGTATTCAGAGAACTATGAAGTTGAAAGGCCTTACAAGTGCGATCTGTGTGACAAACGATACACTACCAAAACGAGTCTCAAACAGCATGTAAGGAGTCACTCCCGTACGTTTCAGATTTGGATGTTATATTTTCCAATAAGTGTTTGTTTAGAAGATGAAAAAGTGAAGAAACCGTACAAGTGCGATACGCGTGATAAATATTTCACAACAATATCAACCCTTCAAAAACACCAAAGAATTCATTCAGGTTAATTATTAGTTATTATTCTTTCAGAAATGGCACTATTCTTTCAGACGATATTGAAGTTAAGCGACCGTTCAAGTGCGATAAGTGTGAACAATGTTGTGCATCAATTACAGACCTCAAAAAGCATCAGAGGCGTCATGAGCGTTAGTTTATCTAAACTCATGAAAATAGTAATAAAATTTACATTATATAACAATTATTTCAGAGGACGAAGAGTTGAAATTTCCCTACAAATGCGATATTTGTCTGAAAAGATATTGTAATAGTTCAACGTTTTTGAAGCACCAGCGAACTCATTCGCGTATGTATTTGATTATCAAAAACAGATTATACAATAATGCTCTTATCAGAAATTGACGAAGTTAAACGTCCTCACAAGTGTGATGTTTGTGGAAAAGGTTGCTCAACGAAAGCAGATCTCAGAAAACACATAAGAATTCATTCTCGTGAGTTTTCTACATATTTGATGCGATTGAGAGAAAAAGTATTAATTTCTGTTTATATTTCCAGAAGATGACAAAGTGAGACGACCTTTCAAGTGTGACACATGTGAAAAATCGTTCACTGATCTGTCTTATCTCAGATACCATGAGAGAATGCATTCAGGTTAATTGTTCACGAACATTTCAAGAATAAAAGTAATTTTCAGAGAATAACGAAGTAAAACGACCCTACAGTTGTGAAACATGTGGGAAACGTTTCACTCATAGGAAAACTCTTAAAAATCATGGAAGAATTCATTCACGTATGCCTAATATGACTCAAACAATAAAAAACAGATTTATTACAGAAGATGAGAAAGTGAGGCACCCTTACGAATGCGATGTTTGTGGAATTCGGTTCACGATACCGGGAAATTTGAGACAACACAAGCAGAGACACTTGAGTGAGTACATAAAGCCGGTTCCCGTAGAATTGATATTGAAACTGTTTGACTGGATAAACCATATATCTAACTATATATAGTTAGATACATTTATGTTACTATCTACTATCTAACTATACACAGCGTGTCAGAGAGGGAAGATAATCCAATTATCGCGTCCGAGACCAACGCATGTATCTCTTTTCCCTCCCTTTCATTCTCACTCATCTTGAGTAAGCCGCGCGGTCGAGAATGAAGAATGAGAGTAATTTGAAACAAAAACGCTAGGTTTCATTCATAGTTTCTGTGAAACATATTCAATGTGCCGGGTCATTGCTTTTAGGTCTCTTTTCAAACTGTCTATTTCAAAAGGCTTGTGACTTTTTGGTCGTTAATAGAAACCCCCACACCATTATTATTGTTGGAATGCTCAGGAACTCACCTCCACGAATCATAGAACCGATTTTGCATTTCGTGCGTCATATTCGAGAACATCGCGAAAAACACCCTATTTTCATGCCTAACTCAAACAAAACAGACAATATTGAAAATCGGCTCTATGATCCTCGTAGAGAAGTTCCTGAGCATTCCAAAAGTGATAATGGTGTGAGGGTTTATTTCAAGGACGGAAAAGTCACAAGCCCATGATCATGATCAATTGAGATTGATCCTTAAAATTTTCAAAATTAATTTCTTGAGCCGGAATCAAGAGGAAAGTTCCTTTGATCATTGCTTTAACACCATGTAATTTTAGATTTGAGTATATCATGCTTATCAGTAAGTTATAGAATATGTTTCACAGGGTTCATATCACGGGTCTCCTGTAAAAGTGTAGGAACGCGTGCTGCAGAAATATTTTTATAGTCAACGATTTCGTTGAAAGTCATTTGACTAGGTAAAATGAGGGTGGGAAGGACGCCTATCCACTTCGTTTCTCGAAATTTGCATGCTGAAGTGGTTTTTTGACCTACCACTTCAAAAGGCTGTATCTCGCTTCGTTGTTGACCTACCAAGTTCTAACCGGCACAGGTCGATCCGAAATAAAGTTATCTAAAAATAACTCAACTGAGGATAAGGTTGAAAATTTGATCTTCCATGTGATTTTGCATGAAAACGGTTTTTTGACCTACAAAATGGTTGTTTTCTCGAAACTTTCCTCTAAAGGATAAGCGTTTTATTTCAGAATCGGATTCCCCATCCCCGAATTGAGGTAACCTAATATTTTATTTGCCGTAACTCTGTCCCCCCAATAGCGCTACTGTACAGGGGAATTCTGACATCTCTGAACTTGGAACAATTTTCACAGCACGTTTCTAATCATATCTCGGCTCAAACGCATGCAAATTTGCAAACTTACCCTATCAGAATCGTTGCTCTCGACGAAACCAACAAAAAAGTCTTAGTGATCCGAAGCGTCAAAGTTTGCCGTTTTCGAGATATACACTTAAAAACATTTATAAGGCAAAGACGGGGATTTCAACAGCTACAATTCTTCATGCAGTATATCTCGAAAACGGCAAACTTTGACGCTTCGGATCACTAAGACTTTTTTGTTGGTCTCGTCGAGAGCAACGATTCTGATAGGGTAAGTTTGCAAATTTGCATGCGTTTGAGCCGAGATATGACTAGAAACGTGCTGTGAAAATTGTTCCAAGTTCAGAGATGTCAGAATTCCCCTGTACAGTAGCACTATTGGGGGGACAGAGTTGCGGCACATGAAATATTAGGTTACCTCAATTCGGGGATGGGGAATCCGATTCTGAAATAAAACGCTTATCCTTTAGAGGAAAGTTTCGAGAAAACAACCATTTTGTAGGTCAAAAAACCTTTTTAATGCAAAATAACATGGAAGATCAAATTTCCGACCTTATCCTTAGTTGAGTTATTTGTAGATAAGGTCAAATCCAATCGATCTGTGCCGGTTAGAACTTGGTAGGTCAACAACGAAGCGAGAAAGAGCCTTTTGAAGTGGTAGGTCAAAAAACCACTTCAGCATGCAAATTTCGAGAAACGAAGTGGATAGGCGTCCTTCCCACCCTCATCTTACTTAGTCAAATGACTTTCAACGAAATCGAAGACTATAAAAATATTTCTGCAGCACGCCTTCCTGCACTTTTACAGGAGACCCGTGATAAATTAGTTTTAATGAATTGAATTGAGCTTGTTTTTGGAGCTGATTCGGTCTCCGAACAAGGGACTTTCATTAGGAAAATAAGTATTAGAAATAAGTATTCAATGCCTCCGGCGATGAGGCTGAATGAGGAATGATCTGATTCTCTCGCTTTCCCATGCTCTCTCGCATCTCTAACCGACGAGAGAACATTGCGAATTGAGAGTGTCAGATCATTCCTCGACTGAATTACGGGTTTGATGGGGAATTCCGGAGCTTCTGTCGGTAGGGGGGGAGTTAGGGTTTTCGAAAAAAAGCGTGTTTGAATAAGTTTCACAAGATCTATTACATGCACTTTTTTTGAAGAATGCATTTTCTGAGATATTTTTGCATCAACATCACAAAAAAATCTATCCAAACTAACCAACTGGTCGCCAGTGCCCAGGACAGTGCCGAGATTCTCTCGATCGTCTTCTTGGTCGAATAACTACCCCTTTTTGCTTTTTTCCCATTTTTGCATTTTTCCAAGCTTGGAATTCCAAAAACAATGAATTATTCTTACCAACTAGTCGCCAGTGCCCAGGACAGCGCCGAGTTCCTCTCGATCGTCTTCTTGGTGGAGTGCTCGGTGATGTAGGCCCCCAGGCCGGAGTAGAAGACTGCAATTTAAACAAAGTTACTCTCTCATTTCACAATGCTCTGTAACTCGTCTGATCAGAGTAGAAGACCGCAAGGAATGTAATGACTCTCTCATTTACCCGTGCTCTCTCGTATCTCTGGTCGGCGAGAGATCATTGAATTGGTTAGCTCTTTCTAGCATTCGAGACGAGGACCTATCACATATTTTCTCAATGACTGATAGAAATCACATTTGTGAAACACATTCAGTTTCGTCGAATCGTCTGGGGAGAATGAAACTTGTTACTTACGCGCATATCGAATCATCGCTGTGAGTTCTTAGGAGTACAAAAAGGGGATTTTTGAAAGCTGCTTCGATCACCCATGTTGTTACTTACGGTATTGGATAGGAATTAGAGTTTGAAATGCGGGTAATAGTCTCTTCATTTTACACACTCTTTCGCTACTCTGACCGGTGAGAGAGTATGTGAAATGATAACACGTGTCTTCTGAGAGAATGCAGGAAAACAGCCATCCTGCGGCACTCGGAGCCCCAAGTTTGACCGATTTTCATGAGATTTTTATGGTGAAGTACTATGGAAGAAAGAAAAACTTTAGCGCTTTCCGTTTCTCCCAAAAAAATCTAATAAGAATGAGAACATACGCGCATATCCAATGCCAATCGTCGCGGACGTCGAGTAGTACAGCAGGTAGTGGATGTATTGGAAGGTGATGAGATGCAGGGTGAACAGGGCTGAACCGAGCAGGAGCGTCCACTGAAAATACGAACAATCGTCTGACTCTCTCATTTCGAAATGCTCTCTCGTCGGTTAGAGATGTGAGAGAGCATGCAAAAATAAGACAGTGAGATCATTACTCGAAAATACGCTTATTCTATGATTTCCACGGTGCTCAATATTACCGGAATGCAAAGATGTGACTCAATCTAGCATAAATGCACAAAGCCGAGGCCGAGGGTCCAATTATAAGCCAATTGGATATGTTTCATCGTGTCATCAATAGCGTTGCCTCACCGTAGAAAGATATTAATTGAGACTTTTGCATTCAAAAAAACCCCTACAAACCTTCGATTCAAGCTTCCCCCACCTAAAACACCTATGAGGACAAATGTGAATAGTATAACTGTTACTAATGAAATAGTACATTGAGCCTACTCGGCTATGACTAGAGTAATCACTCAGATCAAAATCAGTATTACTGTTACAAACCTTCGACCCGAGCACTCCCAGCACACACGGCGACACCAGACTGGTCAGCATGAAGAAGAGGTTGCAGATTGCGGCTCTGCAATTGTTTGTATCCGTAATTTAATAATATATACAAATAAATACGCGGATTGATTTGCTTGAGCTGCAACTAACTGAATTTCACAATCTGAATAAATTCTCTACAACGGTTCAATTAAATTTGAATTTCGCGAACTCCGAGGAAATCTAGCACTCACCCATAATATCCCGCATGTTTTGCGATCGTATCAGGCGAACTGTCATGCACGGACCGCAGCACCGGCTCTACGATGGTCAGCTGGGAGTCGTAGCCTGGAATTTGGATTAATAGAATTTGGGGACGTTCCTACTTTTACGTCCCTCACTAACAAATTCGAGTCGCTAGCTCATCTAGAGCGAAAATGCCGGCAAAGAGGACATTAGTTTAGCAAAATGTCCTTTTTCCATGCCATTAAATTGGGCCATTTGGGGGCGTATTTGCGAGCCGTAGTGCACAGCGTGTCAGAGAGGGAATTGAGACGGCGGATGGCAAATTCCATTCCTGACATTTTCGCTCGCCGTTTATTGTAGTAAAAACTGTGAAGCATATCTCATAAGTTTATTATACATGCAAAGTAAACAAATTTGAATAATTACAGTAGTCTGGAAACGATCGAGGAGCAAAATGTATCGATGCTAGCACATTAGAATAATTTTTGAAAGTAAAAATTAGCACATTTCGATCTCGCAATCTAAATCGAAAATTTCCCAAGCTCGTGTTTATGGAAACCCCAACACCATTATACTTTTTCGGATGCTGATAAGATGTGCTAGAAGTTGTATGCGGCCAATTCCTGATATTGCTTCTGACATTCAAAAGCAATTTGTGTTCTCAAAAACAACAGTCATTTTTCACAATCGGCCGCATACAACTTCTAAAGCATCTCATCAGCATCTCAAAAAGTATAATGGTGTTGGAGTTTCCATTAACGCGTGCTTGGGAAATTTTTGATTTAGGTTGCGAGATCGAAATATGCTAATTTTTATTTTCAAAAATTATTCTAATGAGCTAATCTCAATACATTTTGCTCCTCGATCGTTTCCAGACTACTGTAATTATTCAAATTTGTTTATTTTGTATGGATAATAAAGTTATGCGATATGCTTCACAGATTTTACTTCAATAAACGGCGATCGAAACTGTCAGGAATAGGATTTGCAATCCGCCGCGAAGAACAAAGGAATTGCCTTCTCTGACACGCTGTGTAGTGGGGTTTCAAAAGGTTTATATCGGAAGAATACCCAGAATCATTTATAGCAAACTTGGTTGTTTATGAGGACCATGTGAAACTCATTCCATCGCGGAAAACAATGTTTCATATAAAATACTCACCCATGAACATGAACATGTTGCCCAGGCCGAGCAGCGCCGCGCAGAGAAGATCGTAGAGGGACTCGCGCATGTTGACGACTACTGAAATAATAATTATAATTGAGGAGCCAAAGTAATCGGGACACATTGAAATGGCGTCGAAATCTTATATGTAAGTGATCTGAATTGAGTTATTGTAACGCGACATTTTTATAATAATGAAATAGACAAAAAAATTAGACAAGGGAATACCAAAAGCAACAATTGAACACAGATAACTGATTGATGAGAGTCTGTTCACCTTTCAATACCGCGTCTAACGCACCCAGGGCTACCAGCGGGCGTGTCTGATACAGGGAGGGCTTGTCAAGAAATCGTCTCGTTATTTTGCGCACTCTCTTGCCGGTTAGAGCGCGCAGACTAAAGCGAGTTATTTTGCCAAGCCAACCCTAGCGTATACCCAGGCTTACCATAGGGTGTGCCACTCTAAAATAGGGGCGGGGACGTGAACGCTTGCATACAAAATTTGGTTTGAATTTCGTCGACGCGCTCGAAAAATGGGAAGTGATTTTATTCGACTACTGTTCTCAGATCTAGGGATCTCAAGAAATCTCCTCATTCTGCCCGCTCTCTCGCCTCTCTGACCGGTGAGAGAGCTCACGAAAGGAGGAGACGATTTCTTGCGAAGCCATTCAGAGCTGATCAGTGTATAAGTTTTTGCCACCTTGCTAATTGTTCTCTGATCAGAGAAAGCGGAAAGTGAGAGTGAAATAGAGAGATTGCAGAGCCATTGCACTGATCGCATTAGACAGGCGAATTAAACTTCGTTCAACGCAGCGCTTGAAAGTTTTTAGGGTTCACTGATGCACGCCGGCAAATTTTAACTTGGATAGCTTGCACCGAGATGTTGGGTGCATCATCGATAAGAGATTCGAAGGTCTCGTTGCTCAGCGCGTGTGAGCCCAGCGAGTAGATCTGTCTCCGATCACGTATGACTAGGGGCCGCAAGCTCCGCCCACTTTCCCTAGACACGATTTCACCAAAAAGCGAGACGAGGGAGCACAGTCTCAATTCGCAACGAAATCGGTCGACCAAACGCTTGTTCGGTAGCTATCGACCTTATCTATCACCTCCCAGATGCGCAACATGAACTTTCATATTTGAGTAGGTCAAAAATGGCATTGAAAACTTAAATGTGGTGTTTTGGACACTTGTAGTGAGAGCACAAAGTTGCGCAAACCAAATATGACTAATTACAATATTCCAGGATTTTTGGACATTTTTTCAGATTTTTATCATGTTGCCCCGAGGTGTGCTCGGTCCGCGGGGAGAGCGGAGCGAGAGAGCGGGAGGAGTGAGAGAGACACACGCGAGAGAGGCTCCGCCCCCCTTCCCTCTCCCTCTCACTTTTCCCTCTCGCCCGGTGTGCCTTGCGCGCGTGGTTTTCGGAGCATAACTTTTGTTCTAGACGAGATTTCCACAAACGCTAAAAAGGATGATGTTATTGGGTAACCGAGGAACAGTTCGAACACACTTTTGGGCCCATAGCGAGAAATCGACTATGTACGTTGCGGCCCCTACGTATGACCGAAGAAAAGTTGGTTCTACACTTCTTTGATTCATCATCCCTGCTAATCATCTTTTTACCGTCTTCTCTCGCGTATCGTCCGCGTACAGTAGCTAATAACTGCATCTCAAGAAACAGTGTCCAAGAGAACCTATCATCTTACCACAAGGTCTATGAAATAGACGCGATACAAGGATTTACGAAGCGAGGGAGTGAGTAGAACAAGAACGGTGATAAAGGTGAAGAACATCACTAGCCAATATCGTTTCAAGATGAACCCGAACCGATCTCACGATGAACTTCAAGTGCTTAAGTTTAACGATTATTAGATTGCATGGAAAAAGTGGTTTGAGAGATTTGGACCAATTGATGTTACTGAAATGTGGAAATACTTTCACCCCTTGCGTGTTGTTCTTTTTTCAGATTAATAATATAAATCTCAATGAATGAACGCGACAAGAACGTATTGGTCAGCATTATATCGAAAACTACAGTGGGTCGTGCCTTTCTAACCGAGTTGATCAGTTTTCCATGCTGTCTCACATCTCTGATATCCCAGCATCATCGCCACTGATGATTTCGCATGAGCGGAACCATTTTATAATAGGCCTTTAAAGGCGAAACCATGCTTCCTCGTGAGGGCCAAAACTTCCTAAGATGTTAAAACATCATTTTGGTCATCTTTAATCGTCAATTCTCTTCACTCCACGCTCTCATTCGGCTAATTGATCTACGCTTTAACATGAAACATCCGCTCTGAAATTCCGAACTGTGACGAGCGATTACTGACCGGGGACTAATTGACTCTAATGCGGAAATGATCCGACTCTCTCACTTTCCCATGCTCTTTCGCTATTCCGAACTAGCGCGTATTGTGAAATAATAGATGCATTGAGAGAACGAAAATAAAATAGAAATAGAAACCGGAAATGGAGTGAGAATAATAGAATATGAGTCAGGTAAGAAGGAATCTGCAATGAGCATGAAAATTGAAGTATGCGGGAATATTCATGTCGGCAAGACTAAAATAGAGAACACAGTGCTCTCTTCATTGAAACAAGACGCACTGAAATAGAGAAATTCTTCGAGTTTTCTCATTTTTTTTCCATTTGTTTACTCATTGACAGAAAACATTTCAAATATGATTCACAAAACTAAATGTTAATGTTCATAGTGATCGCATTGAGTTGATTCAACAGCCGTCACCGATATTATCTATTTTTACCTAAAAATACAGCAAAGAGTAATGGAACACGAGAAAAAATAAACTAGATACAATTCGGAGATATCGTCATAATTTTCGTTATGACGCGATTAAACTCGTGAATAGTCCAGGTCTCATTTGACTTCGGTTCCGATGCAGCTGGCACGGTTCATGGTCCTGGTCCTGGTACTGGTACTGGTGCCAATCTGGGTCCTCATGGCCTTCCTCCAAGGGAACACAAGTATGGCGTGGTTTGAGGTAGGGCGGGGGCGGCTCGCAAGGGGATTCTTGGTACTCGTGGTACTGATTGTGGTCGGGATTGAAAGGGAGCTGGTACCGAGCTTGGTTCTGGTACTGGTACTGGCCGGGCAAGTCGTGGTAGCCGACACTATGATACTCTTTAGCCCATCGATTGCGACATCTGAGGAACTTGAAGTAGTTGAGAATAATCTGAAACGGGAATTTATCCTTCAATATAGCTTGAAATAAGTGAATCACCTTCAGAAAGTAGGAAAGGCATAAAATCCAGCAAATTCGGACGAAATATAGCAGGAATTTGACTGAAAGAGTTATTTTATCGAATTAAGGGACATATTATCACCATCTTGGCTCGCTTCCACTCCATTGGATGTTGTAATTTGCTAAAAAAAATAATTAATATTGTTTGCAATAACAATCTAGAATACCATGACTCCGTTGAACTGGAGAATGCTTCTGAAAATTATCAATATCAGAGTAGTGATCTGAAAATTGATCAGAAATTGGGAATAGTGTTCCCATTCTCTCATTAATGCACACAACGAGAAAGTTATGCTTTCTCGCTTCTCTGTCCGGAGGAAGAGAGTTTCAATACACCGAATCAGACGAAGAAAATTCTCACTTGGAAGACTACGTATGGGATCATCAATAGTTCCGTTTCGTTATAAACAGCGAATATCAAAATTCCATCACAGAATATCTCCGTTCCGATGAACAAACTTTGGAAGATGGTCTGAATATCCAATTTTAGTGATAAAACTGTAAAATCAGAAAAAAAAGTATACCAAGTTGTCGAATCCAAGGAACATTTTGAACATGATTCTGGCCAAAATGGAGCCGAACGAGAAGATGGACACGTTGCGCGCGGCTTTCTGTAATTGCAACGTTTTGCCCTCCCAAAAGCGCTTTCTGAGTCGGAAATCACACATCTAGTATGTTTGAACGACCTGGCAAAGCCAATAGTATAGAAAAACATGTGGAAATGGGAACCTCACAGTGACATGCGCGCAGCAGTGGTAGTAGCGCTGATCGTGCGGGTTGAAGGGCTCGGGCATTGATATTGGGGTGGAAAAGTGAAGTTGAAGGCGTCAATAACGTAATAAAAAATAGAAAAAAGAGGGGGATTGCCGCAACGTATGAGACCCTTCGAGGAAGAAGGAAACTAGCAAGCGCGGCTCTAGCGACCCCCTTCCCCCCTAGAAACCTTGCCTTTCTTCTACAACACACGCAAAGAATGTACCCGAAGGAGATGTACGTCGATCTCTTCAAATTCGAAGGTTTCTGGCACTGGAAATGTAAAAACCATAGTCAAGGATAGATGTTTCGTCAAATATCCCCACGTGATTATAACTCATCTGGGATATCATCGAGCAACCCGAACAGCTTCTGTTTGTCTTCCTATGATAGCGATCACCCGATTCTCGGATATCTTCACTCTCGGTCTGGTGAAGGTCGACGTCTCTTCAATATGTCCTGTGTCTCCCTCTTCATTTCGGGTGCTCTCTCACAGAGAAGAGAGAGAGAGTGTGTGTGTAAAATGAAGAGACGATTACCCATATTTCGAACTCACTCTTATTTCTCGGAGAAACGAGTTTAAAAAAAGAAACAACGTCTCTAGTGTGCAAGCACGTTATGAGTCATTCATCATCTCCCTCAGAGAGAGAGGGGAAATGCGTGTGACGCAATTTCGCTGCTGAGAGGGAAGACTTCTCTCCTTTGCTCTCACTCGACAGAGGTGAAGTAGACGCCCCGTGACGTCTCTGGCTTCTGGTCCTGTGCCGAACCTACTTAGGGACAGGGAGGACCGTCTCTCAGGCATTTCGACCCTTCGGAATCTACTTTAGATGTGACCATACGGCTGTCCGAGAAATGGTCTGTCCCTCTCACTTTACCGTACTGTCTCGCTTCTCTGACCGACGAGAGAGCATTGCGAGATGAGAGTCAGACGATTGCTCGACTGTCCTCCTCGTTCTTCCCCGCAGTTTCCCACTCGCAGATTGACTTCACGAATCTACTCTTCACGAAACACCCAACACCCATGTGCTGTTCAGGAAACGAGAGAAGGTAGACAGGGGAGGAGCGGAGAGAGAGGACATCCAGGGATAGAAGGAGAGAGAAGGGAAGAAAGAGAAGGGGAGACGCGGAATCAATGGGACAGCGCGTGCTCCTGCGCTCTCATTCTCTATTAGAGGGAAACCTCATTGTCGCAGGTATTTTAAGCTCAGAAGTTCTTCAGTTTTGCTATTTTCTCTGTCCTTCATCGGTTCAAATGTTGCCTGGAATCTCGAAATTCACAGAGTAATTTGTCATTTGTAGTAGAGGAATCAATGAGATAACGCGGAATCAATGAGATGCTCCTGCGCTCTCTTTCTCTATTAGAGGGTAACCTCATTGTCGCAGGCGTTTTAAGCGCAGAAGTTCTTCAGCTTTGCCGTTTCTCTTGATTTTTTGTCTGATTTTGTGATGATTTTAGCGATCAATGGGACAGCGCGTGCTCTTGCGCGCGTTCTCTCCTTTTCTCCGCTTCTTTTATGAGAAGGGACCCTCATTTCAAAGCAATTGACCACCTCAGAAGTTCCAACTCTTCCTCGTTTCCGCTCCTTTTGACTCCGTCTTTTTTTTCTTTTTTTCTATCGTTCGCTCGTTCTTTTAGAAGGGAACCTCATTTTCGAGAAGTTTCGGGAAATAGAATCGCCCTGAGTATTCGAAACGTCCTCGGCTTGTTCCACCCGTTCTTTTCGTTACGTGTTATTGCATGCTTCTCCGCTCTTTTCTCTATCACCTTTTCTCTATCACCTGAAAACACCTGCTTTTTCAATTTCTTTCTTCGCCGTTTCATAAGTTTTGGCGAATTGCCTCTCTTCTTTTCCTTCCCTCTGTTCTATGTTATCCCCTCCTTAGGAGTCTGAGCAGCACTCATTTCATCATTGTAAATTCATTGTAAAAACTTCATTTGCTGAAGCAGTTTCGAAACTCGAAATAGACGCACTCTTGTTCATCAAACCACCCTGCATTTTCTGCCCCGTTTCCGCCTCAAAAGTTGTATGAACTAGGGCCCTGTTGCTGCTATCTTCCTGTTCATTGAAACAACCCGGCATACTTCATCTTTCCTCCCATTATTATTCTCAATTCTTCAAACGCTTGCAAGAGCCGACCAATTTTAGATGTAATAGCCTTGTTGTGCGTCCCGATTTCAATCATATTCGTGCAGATGGTTGTTGTGTCCCTGCATGAGGAATGGTCCAACTCTCTCACTTCCCATGCTCGCTCGCCTCTCTGACCGGCGAGAAAGCGCACGGGATGCAGAGACGATTACCCGTATTTCGAACTCTACTTCGTTCTTTTCAGTGATATGGGAGAGCCATTCGACCCGAACGAGGCGGGATACTACCACACAGGATGCTGCGACAGCCATGTCACGGTATGTTTCACGTTTTCTGTTTACGACATTTATTAGCGTTCCTTTATTTGAATGAGTTTCACTCATTCTTGAAATCTGCTATATTATAGGCAGACGGTAATATTCCGTATTCACTGTATTCTAAGAAACAACTCCATAGAGTTTGTAGCGATAGTGTGAAATGTTTCTCTTATTTCTTCTTCTTTTCCACTATATTAGATCGATATTAGATCACGACTAAGAAGAAAGCATTGTTCAATTTCTCAATTTTCTATTTTTTTCTTCAACTTTCAGGATCTTAGATCACGATAAATTACAAATTCATTCCAGAGAGCAGCCTTGTACGTCGCAGTGACCTCCGTGGTCTCCGTCATCTTGAGAACGGCGATCGTAGTGCACTTCAATGGCAAGGATTGGGTGAGTTTCACGTTTTATTTCTTAAATCGCCGTTTTTTTTATTTCTTAATAATTAAATCAGCAATTTTCTTCCTGTGACCTAAAGAGAAAAAAATGTAAAACAGAAAAAAAGGAATCGAGCATTCTGTTCCAGAATCTGTACGCCTCAATATTCACTTGCGCCGATATCGTCTGCATCTTGCTCCTGCTGGGCGGAGTTTACTGGGAGATTCGACACCTATTATTGCCCTACATGGTTCTGCAGGTTAGTTAGGGGCTATCGGTCATATTTGCATCTAAAAATTTCAAAACAATGTGGAAAAATAGGAGCGACGTTTTCTCATCCTGCCCGCTTTTCTGACAAGCGAATGAGCACGAACAATGAAGCAAATCATCTGTGAACTAGAATGCAAACTAACTTGTTTACCTTTTTTTCATTCATTTTCATTCAAACGTTGCAAAAACCACATAAAACACCGCTCTTGAATGGATAATTGGGCATTTGTCATGTTGCGTGGACTATAGAGAAGTAAATTCCTTCATAGAATGAGGAAAGGGTTCAAACATCGGGGAATTTCTCTCGGAAGCGGCAACTTTTTTCAGATTTTCGGCACAATGAAGATAATTTACCACACATCGCTTCAGCTGTCCGGTGAGCGGGTAAGTGGAAATAATCAATGTTATTTCTCATTTTCGACATTGGAAATTCAGAAGAAATCAAATTTATTATGTTCAGGAAATCTCCTCAGCAGATGGACAGCAGCCTACGAAAGGAAGTGAGTGGCAATATTTTTATTAGGGTTTAGAAAGTCGAAAAACTGCTCTCAGACCTTTCAGTTTCTAATAAATTATTATTTTCAGTTCGCATGTTCATCTTCATCATGCGTATTCTCTGGATCGTTCTGATAGTCTACTTTTTAAAAGTGAGTCAGCGTTCTCTGGGGTGATCCTTCATCCTCCTTTACACATCATAAATGATGCATGAATGCGGCTAAAATATCGACAAACAGTAATAAATTACAGATCATCTTCAACTTCTATCTCTTCCTCAATCGACGCGAGGCCGCCGAAAAGAAGTACGGCCCTGCAGGAATCCCACCCATCCTTCCCTACCAACCCCAATACGAGGACGAGTACCAACCCCGACCCGCCCCGTACCAGGCCCAGCCCAATAGTCAGTACCAAGAGTATCCTCCCCAGGACCATCTTGCTAGGTACCAGGAGTACCCTCCTCAAGACCACCTAGCTCGCTATCAAGATTACCCTCCTCAGGACCTCTTACCCACTCGTCAATATCAGGAGTACCCGCCCCAAGACCATATTGTACGGTACAAGGAGTACCCACCCCAGGATCACCTAGTCAAAAATGAGCCGCCCCCTCCCTACCCAAAACCTAGACAGCATTCGTACGTGTCCATAGAAGGCGATCAGACGATGATGCACCCGTCGCAGCACCAGGATCCAGGCCGGTACCAGGGCGAAACCGGGTGCCCGCAGCACCCGCACCAGTCTCAGAAGCAACGGTACCAGCCTAGCGGGTGCGGCATGATAGTGGCTGCTATGGGTAACTCGTCCTTTGGTGGATTCGCCGGGTAGATTATGACATTTTCCTGGTAGCCCCATTGTTGTGCACTTTGTGATATAACCAGCCACTCTTTACATAAAAAGTTATTGCCCATTGAGACATGTACATGTGTACTTGCGATTGAACAAGCAAAGCAGAGTATTGAGCGCGTTTCTCGGCGCGCACCGCAGACCCAACCATAGCTCAGTTGGTAGAGCGGAGGACTGTAGATCCTTAGGTCACTGGTTCGAATCCGGTTGGTTGGAACTTCTTTTGCCAATTTTTGCGTGTCATTCTCAATTATAGTTTTCTATACTTTTAGTACAAAACTGCAAATTTCATTTTTTTTGGTTTCTTGAAGTATAAAAATTAGAGGTCAAATTCTCTTGTTGAGGGAAGTGGCAGTTTCAAAATGTGACTAAGCTCGTGGGTGTTCACCTGACTTCGCCACCTTGTCACAACATAGAATATTACGAGCTCATTATTTTGAGATACTGGGCGAATTCAGGGAAGAGAATTCTCTATGATATGGCATAAATTTGAGAGGAACATGACAGCTTTCTCTGATTCTCTTGTTTTCCACAGACTCTCGTTGAAAGTCAGACCATGTTTCCATAACAAAAAATGTTGGTGATTGGTGCCATACGCATGTAATCTTGCCTATAAAAGGGATTACTGGAATGGAAGGAACCATTCACTAGCTTGTGAAGACATTCTACAATCAACCATGACTCCAATTCGCTTCCTTCTCTTCCTTCTCCTCTCCCTCCTCATCTCATTCAATGGAATGGTTAGTGAGCTTGACTATTAGCAATTAGCTAATAATAATTAGCTGCAAATAAAAGGTGTAAGACAAAATAGTTCGCATCGGTAAGAGAAGCAAGAGGTGAAATTAAAAAAAAAAAATTTAAAAAACCAAAAAAAAACATTTTTTTTATTAACCTACTGCAGGCACAGGCACGTGCCACTGCCGTGTGCGATCCCAAATGCGTTGCTTCTATGGAGTGTGTGTTTACAATCGCCGGGGGCAAAGTAAGCCGAATTCGATATATCGTCTCTTCATTTCGCACACTCTCTCACCGGTCGGAGAGGCGAGAGGGAGAGAACTCCCAAAATGACCCAAAGTAATATCACATTTCAGAGAGTGCCGAAATGCCTCGAGAAATCTTCAATTTGAGATTGAGATTCGATTACGGAATGGAACATCGTATTGGGATTGGGCGTATTTCAATTATCTTACTTTTACAAGCTACTTTAATTCGTAAGAGAAATTTTCCACGTAATCTACTTCTGTTGTATATCGAGATAAATAAAATGGTGATTAAATGATATTATTTAATTACAAGGAATTAGTTGAACAATGAACGGAATACGCTTGATAAATAAAAATATGTCAACGGCTCCTAATCGTCATAAGCGCACTGTCTTAAGTATTCAACTACAAACATCCGAGAAATGGAGATCGATCCTTTTTTCTTGCTGAACGGAATGAAAAGTTGTGAATAAGCTCGTGACTGTCACTTGGGCACAACACGAAGCGATTTATTTGGAAACTATTTTTTCGAATTTATTTCCAAACGTGCGAAATCAGTAGACGGGGTGCAATCTATTGGCTTTACAAGCAATGGCTCTCTTCATTCAGCGCGCTATCCTTTCTGGCCGGTAAGAGAACACGTGAGAACACCTATATCTTAGTCCTACTGTGAGACGACTGAAGAGACGAGTGTCATCTTTCTGCTGATTGCACAACGAACACACTAGCGTGCGAAATACGGGTGTTCGTCTTTTCATTCCGCTCACTCGCTCAACGGTCTGCCGGGCGAGAGAGCGCGTACAATGAAGAGACGAATACCCCGTATTTCGCACTCTAGAACACACGCAGTTGCGGAATTTAACGGATTCCGAAAACCGTTAATTTAACGATTTAACGGATCCGTTAAATTTTCATTTAACGCCTAACCCTGGTTGGCATGATTTCGCCACCCTGCCACAATAAGGAATATTACGAGCTCATTATGTTGAGATACTGGGTGAATTCACTATTTTATCTCCCAAGTGGAGATTTTGCAACGCTCACAGACAACAAGTTTCAGTTTGATGAAGAGCAAGAATGTCGTTAAGGAAATTGCCTTACGAAGTTGGGTCATAATTTTTAAAACCTGAGTTCAAATCTGAGTTACTTTTTTCCGGGCCAGTCAAATTGGAAAAAAATAGAGATCACATTTTCTTGTTGAAGGAAGTGGTAGTGGTATAGTTTTACATAAGCTTGTGGGTGTTGGCCTGACTTCCTCCCTTGCCACAACATGGAATATTACGAGCTCATCAAAAAAATGTTTGTGGTTGGTGCCATGCGTGGGTAATAGTGGCTATAAAAGTTATTAGTGAGATGGAAGGAACAATTCACTAGCTTGTGAACCCATCCGACATTAAATCATGGCTCCAATTCGCTTCCTACTCTTCCTGCTCCTCCTCTCCATCGTCGTCTCATTCAATGTAATGGTTAGTGAGCTTGATAATTAGCTGATAATAAAATAATTAGCCGAGCTCAGGCACGAGTTTGCAAATAAAGGTAAAAAGGTAAAGGTTCAGCCACATCAAGCGATTTTACAGTCGACAGCGACTACGCTAGGTGGTGCTCGTCGGTGGGCCGACTTGCTCGAGTTTGCAAATAAACTGTGAAGAAGTAAGACAAGATCGTTCGCATCTATACAAGAAGCGAGAGATGTGATGGAGTGTGAAATTTAAAAAAAATTTAAAAAACCGAAAAAAAGTGTTCCCATCATATTATTTTTGCCGATTTCAGGCACAGGTGTGCATCCCCACATGCAATGCCGGAGAGAAATGTATGCTCGTGGGCAAAACAGTAAGCACAATTAGAAATATCGTCTCTTCATTTCGCGCACTCTCTCACCCGTCGAAGAGGCGAGAGTGTGGGCAAAATGCAGAGACGATAACCTCTAAATTCGATTTTCCCCATTTCCGCCACTCTCTCCTTTTGAACTGTGCGAGATTTATTGTAAAAAAGTGTGTCCCCTAAAATTAACTATATGAGACGAATCGCGAGAGAATCACCCATTTGAGAGGTCCCGCGGCGGTAGACAAAACATATGTCCTACCCTCCCACCATGTTAACGTAAGGTACTATGAACGATGCTCTTTCAAACTACGCTTCCCGATTTTTGATATCGGGTCTCATTTTCGGGTTACGGTAGGTCAAAGATGGAGGATACTGTACTTTTTCGCGAAATTCGTCATACCAAAATGGCCATAACTCGGCTCAAAATTGTGATAGAAACTTTTCCAAAAGCGAATTAGAGAGAGGAAAGATCCGGATTCATTTTTAAATATTGAAACTCATTCCTGGCCGATGCGCCGGTGCGGAGCGGTCGGGTGGCCGACATTATGCTGTAACCTTGGCAATACCGATTTCCCCAACAAGCCACTATGATTTTCTTAAAGCACCTATGTATGGCTAAAAAATATCCAAAAGTTATACAATTCTGAGATGGGATAAAAAAAAAGCTGGCATTTTCGTCCGCCGACCCGAAAATGAGTTTTTGGAAACATCACGTTAAGCACTCCATTTCATCACATATGTGCTCAAAGTTATTAAATACTATTAGAAACATTCAAAAAATTTCATTGGAGCACTTTACAGGTCCTTTAAAGGTAGAAAAATCGATATTCTGAGCCATGGTGACCTACATTTTCAAAGTGCTCTGAATAAGAGCCCATTCAACTTTCTAGTGTTTTTAAAAGTGCATTAGGGGTAACTTTTTACGTAGAACTCGAAAATCGACCTTAGGAAGCGGTACCACAAAACCCGACCCAGACCCCATGGTACCCACTCCGGAACCAGGGGGTATGTGGTACCTCGGGAATTTTTACTC
>LS575769.1:17501-27810 GCA_900490775.1 Pristionchus maxplancki | reverse complement strand
TCAAAAGTTATTGAAAAAAGTGTTGTTTTAGCCCAGAAGCAGCATGGTAGCAGCCTGGCTCAACCGGTCGAGTTGGTGCAAAATGAACTTGTCCACGTTGGTTAGTACCCTCGAGAGCATCTTTACACAGACTTTCGAAATTTCACTGTACCAGACCTTCAGTTACATTGTTCGATTATTACGCAACCAGCCTCATATTAAATTGAAGGTGACTAGGAGTGCATTAGCACAGATCAAATTGTACGGAATGAATAGTCTCGTTGGTCCTCTTTCCTTCCATTCGAATGATGAGAGACAAGCGGGACTCATGATGAAACCATTCAGCAAGAAGCTGCAATCAACTATGGACCAGGTATCTCAATATATTCAAGACCCTCCACGAGAGAACGTAACAAACTCTGGCGTGCGTCCCCAAGTTGGAATCAAGCTCGATTTGGAGGTTCCAAGTTGCGACCAGGCGTGGGGCAACTTGGGTGACCGGTCTCTTCATTTCCCATACTATTTCTCTATCTTTCTTTCTCTCGATCTCTCGCTTACGGTAACCCATCGGGGGAATCCCAAGTTGGAATCAAGTTGGATGACCAGACGAGATAGTCAGAGAAAGAGACGGAACGAGAGAGTATGGCGAATCGAGAGATCACTCGGGTTTCCAAGTTGCCTCCAAGCCTGATCGCAACTTGGAACCCCTAAATCGAGCTTGAAATCAACTTGGGGGCGCACACCAGAGAATGCACAGGGGTCCACGGATGCCCAAAAATTAGATTCGGCTCAATTATTTTTTCTAGGCTAATGTTAAGTTTTGAAGTCGATTTTGGGTGAGTTATACGTAGAGACCGCAAGGTGGAATGTCGTTTTGATCAACTGATGTCAAAACAGTAGCCGAACTGTCCCTCAGGACCGCAATAACATCATACTTTTCAACGTTTGTGAATATCTTTTCTCTAAGCCGCGCTTGAACTGAAACAGTGTTTTCTCATTTTCCTACATGATCGACTCGAAATCGGGTAGTAATACACAGGGGGCGGAGCCTAAATCCATGCAAAGTGATCATGAGGGATCGGGAAAGCTCTCCCTAACATGCGTCGATAGTGCAGTGGTAGCGCGTCTACTTTGCAATCCGGCGGCTTGAGGTTCGAGTCCGGTAGGTTGCAATACTTTAGCAAATGCTGGGGATAAACAACGGAAGTCGGAATCAAGTAAATACGCGCGGACTGATTTCTTTCAAAGAGAAGCACAATTCGGGGACTCTTCTGATTTCTGTTTTTTCTTCTTTAATATTCTTTTAAAATTATAAGCAACATATTGCGAGTGGAGCACGATGATACGATAAGCAGAAAACCTCTAATTCCATGCTCTGCTCCTCTTATTATCGATTTTGATTTCTTAATGTTGTCCGATCAATTTGCTCCACGGGCCGTTTATAGAGGCTCTGGATAGCTACAGAACGCGCACTTGATCACTCGAAACGATTTGAATTCGATTTGTGCTCCTTCGGCGCAGGTTTTGCCTGATTCCTTTCTCCCTTAAAAGGGGCGGAGCTTGCGATCTCTAGTTATACGGGGGTTGGAAAAAAATCGATATTGAAAATGTCTTATTTTCTGATCCGAAAAAATCGCAAATTATGGAAAAACCCCGTCAGTATTCACATTAGTTTTCGATCTCAGTAGTTGGGTAATGACTTGAAATGCGCAAATTTGTCATAACGTTAACTTCATATGATCATATGATGCCGTTTGCGTAAGAGTCGAGGAAGGCCTGGCACAGCCACAAAATTTAGATTCTCTGATACTCCGGGTTTTGGGGTTCTTCATGGTGCTGATGACGATGGGCACATTCATTTTCCATATTGAGCCTCCGTTGGCTCCTGATGACGTCACGTCGAAATCGGTTTTTGTGTACTTTCTCTGTCCACGATGTCGCTAAATTTAAGCAAGAATGTTTCCTGGTGCAGAATTTAACGTTTATCACGCCTGTTTGCTTTATTTTTCTTCATTTTTGTTAATAAAATTAAAACATTGAACTTTTCGGAGAGGCCAAAACGAATGGAGAGACTAGTATAGATCGGACCGGAATGATGTGAGGTTTCCTAATCTGTTTTCAGTGTCGAAATTTAGCGTGCACCAGAGGTTTCACGCTAAAGATAGTGACGCTGTCTTGTAAGTGAAGTCAGCCATTTTAGCCCCTGTTTGCTCCCCTTTGATCGATCGCGAGTCTATACCCCCTGGCATGTTTACGCGAGGCGAGGGAACAAGGGGAATCGATAGAGCACAGAGACACGAGGCGAGGAGACTCGCGGTAGATCAAGGGGAGCAAACATTGGGGAGGATGGCAGGATTTACTTACAAGACATCTTCACTATCTGTTGAGTGAATCCTCTGACGCACGCTAAATTCCGACACTGAAAACAGATTAGGAATCCTCACATCATTCCGGTCCGATCTGTACTAGTCTCTCCATTTGTTTTGGCCTCTCCGAAAAGTTCAATATTTAAATTTTATAAACAAAAATGAAGAATAATAGTAAACAGGCGTAATCAGTGTTAAATTCTGCCCTGGGAAAATTTTTTGCTTAATTTTAGAGATATCATGGACGGAGAAATTCAGCAAATACCGTTTTCGACGTCACGCCATATGGAGCCAACGCAGGCTCAAAATGGAAAATACGTATGCCCATCGTCATCAGCACCCTCGAGAACACCAAAATCCGGAGTTTCAGAGAATCGATTTCTTAAAAAAAGTATAAATACGTTTCTGTATAAATTTAATTTTTTCGATGTCTTAACAATAAGAGACCGTCTCTATAACAATTCACCATTTCGACCCCCCTCCTGGACATTGTACTAGTAGAAGGTGTCAGATCTCCACAGTAGCATGGTAGAGTAGGGTCGGGCCCCTGATTACAAAACTACAGTAACCGAGATCCCACGTGCGCAACGCGGCGCGTCACGTGCGCGCGAAGTTCAAAAACGTGATTTTTGTAACTTTTCAACCGAAGAGTCGAAATTATTTATTTGTTATGCTTATGAGCTCCATTGTGTAAGAAAACACCATTGAAGACTGGCTGAAGTTGAATTTTGACAAGATTTTTTGATGAGTGATTTCAGTTTTTCGCTTCTACACAGTCTCGCAAGCATTTCCGCGGGATCTGACATTGCACATCTTGTAGTCCTTTCGATTCTACTATAGACCCCACAATTGGAAAAGATCGAGTTTTTCACGATCGCCGAAAAATGAGCTCGAATGGTAAAAAGTGAGATAATGGAAACTGTAGGAAGTGAGTCTACTGGTTGGACAAGCGTACAGAAGAACTGAGGAGGTCATAAGGGAAAATATGGACAAACTAGATTTGGTCAGTTGGCACTTTATTATTGCAGACAATATAAACTTATCAGATCGGGAAAGAGTTGTTGAAACGTGAAGTGTTGTCAAATGATGATGTGAGAAAGTTGATTGGACCACCTCCCCATGGATCGAAAGGAATAGTCGATTTCATCGATTCCATCCTTCCTAAGGAAGAATAGCCAACTATCGTGTACTCGTTTGTATAACAAAGTTGGAAAATATTGTCATCGATTTTTTTTTTAGAAATCTGCTGTTTTCTAAATCCGGTATTTTATTCATTTGCGTAACAATCAAACAGTTAAGATTGCTCTGGTGTGCGTTCCCAAGTTGCCCCCAGGCCTGGTTCTAACTTGGAAAAAATGGTTTAATTCAACTTGGAAAACTTCTTAATTTCAACTTGAAAGACAACCTCACCTTGGAAACAACCAAATTGGATTCAAATGAAATCCCAAGTTGGGATCAAGGAAGACCTCTTCATTTTCCATACTCTCTCGTCTGTTACGGTTTGACGATCTTGTTTGCTATAATTTTTGGGTTTTACAAGTTGGAGATCAAACAAATTTTCAAGTTGCGACCAGGCCTGGGGGCAAACTGGGGGCGCACACCAGAGTAATTATTGACCGAAAAAGTTCGTACATCGATTAAATGTTCGATTGAAAACGTTGCAGTAATTATGGCGCAGCTCTGTATATTCTAAAAATCTAAAGTTGATCGATTCTATTTTTCTTCGTTCCATATTTCTCCACTCTGAAGTCTTCCAGACTCGCATGTGAAATATCGTCCTCCATTTCATAAACAAGTGTGTTCTTCCGGTCACCCTCCACCACTCAAAATTATCATTTAGTGATAGTTAGCAATAAGGGCACTAGGCCGGATGATAACCGTCGGATGAGAACCGACTGGATGAGAACCAAAAATTTTTTATGGGGCTGTAGAACTTTGCCAGTATGTTCACAATGCCACAAAAATGATTTTTCAAAATTTGGCGGTTCTCATCCAGTCGGTTCTCATCCGACGGTTATCATCCGGCCTAGTGCCGCAATAAGTTGTTTCTCTGCCAATAAAGTAATGAAATACCTCTTCCTTTGACGATTCTTGATTCTCTTCTCCTGTCGTGAATGTCCTTATTCATCCTCACATCGCAGATGTACACGAAAGTCTTCCATACAGTGTATAGGTAGTACATTTCGAACAGGAGAAACAGGAACTGCATTCTTATACTTCTACAGGCTTTCAAAATTTAGTTCGAAAATCATTTTTTTCATATTGTTTCTTGCGATATAGACGTCGTGACTGTGAGAAAATAACGTTTTGGAGAACGACGAATTTTCGCAGCTGAATAATCTTTTCGGAACTTACTTGCAAGATATTCTCCATGATATGGACTCTCGTTAATTCCTCTCTTAGACTTGTCAGTTGAAGGAATTTTACGAAAGTATGAAGGGACATAAGAAATACCGTCTGAATAAGTATATTCTAATGATATTTATAAGTGATTAAACCAGAAAAGAAGTGAAAAGTGAAGGAATGATGAGAACATATTTCTCTATTATCAGTCCAGCATAAAGCGTTAGAGCCGTTATAGCGACCAGAATCCAAGCAAAGACGGAAACTAAAAATAAATTTGATTATATAGATGGGGTACAGTCTCACATGTTATTATGAGTGACGTGCTGGCCGAAATGAGTGGAATGAGTAGAATGAGATAAAGTGAACATTTTATGATGATGAAGAGAGGAACAGCATGTACCAAATGAATACTATCGATACACACATGGTATATAGAGCCATCATCCTGTCAATATTTCGAATAGAAAAGTACTGCCCATATCACGCGTGTCACGAGAAAATCGATCTGGGGAATAATGAAAAAATGGAATCATAAAACATGTTTTCATCAGTTTTGGTCATTTCTAGGTAGAGAGATCCCAAATTCTCATTTGACCGAGATTACTTTGGGACTCCTGGCTCCGTGTCGGTTACCTGGAGAACCAACTTTGAGCGCTCATAACTCGGTTCTGGTGCATTTTAGACTCATTCGACAGTGCTCGACAAGATACACAACATATTAAAAAATTAGCACCGAGTGACTACTGTGTCCTACTTGCGCATTTCCATCTCAAATAATGGGTTTTAATAGTTTAGGAGGATGATGACATGATCTCCGTTACCTGTAACTTCTTATGAGTGTATGTGATTGGAGACGGAGATGGAGGAGAAATGAGAGGTTGATCCTCTTCGGAATGACACTCAGAAGGAAGATGTTCGCTTCCATTCGATGACATGAGGGACACAAGAGGGTAGCAAGGGATGGTACACTATCACACAAACCAACGAACAGGTTCTGCCCTGCCGAATTAACCCATACTTATCGTTTACTCACAGCTGCAATTTCAAGAATGGCAGGATAAGTAAAGAATGTGGCTGAAAATATACAGGCCAATTCTGAAGTGAGCGAGTGGGCCAAATCTCTTCTTCGGGTCCACGTGGTCGAAAATTAAGTAAATTTCGATGAAATGTTTTGATTTTTTTTCGGAATTAATTTGCAAAAAAACTACTTGTGATAGCTTCGGACAGCTTCGGAAAGTCACTTTTTAGATGAAACAACCCCAATTCGAGGAACATATGAGGCCGTTTGCGTTAGGATCAACAAGGTTCAACGGGGGTTTGGAACAGGTAAAAATTCGATATGTCTGAAAAGTTGGCCCTAGGGGTTATTTTTTACGCTCTACACGCTGGTGAGGTCGATTTCGCAATATGTCCCCTCCGCGCTCCAGGAGGGGCACCCCCCATTTTGGCCAAAAATGCGTTTATTGATGGTTTTTCTTCGGGGAGTGGTCAAAATGGACTGAAATCGTCTAAAAAAAATTTTTTAAAAATAATTTCGTGGTACGTATATCAAAATTAGTTAGCGATCCCCCCAAGTGTTCAAGTGCGGTATTTTCGCCGAAAGCGAGAAAAAAAGGGGGGGGGTTGGCCCACGTTGGACAAGGAGTGTCACTCCGAGTTAGGGACAGCCACGTAAAATTGAATTCTATTTCTAAAAATCCTATTTTTCTTCTATTGGGTAATCAGTGATGCAGAAACAGAATAGCGCTTCCGGATTTTTAATTTATTTTCATTTAAATGTGTTTGAGGCATCCTATCTAAGCCCCGCCCCCTGTAGTGTAGAGCCAGCAAAAGTGCGGTCCGCTGGGTCATTTTCGAATTTAGATATGCGAATAATTCTGTTCTACCGTATACCTTTGATAACTCAAGTTTGCCAAAACTAGCCACAAGTTGCTCAAATAAAAGCATTTATGATTGGATGATGAGGTAAAGTAATAAATTAGAAAAAATAAACGATAATGTTTTCGTGCGATGTGGTTTTCACGAAAAAAAAGGCTTGGAAATATGGGGAATTCGATTTTTCTAATTTTGACATCAGACCTTCGTTAGATGTCAAGCAATCGATCATGAGGCAAATTGGAGAGCTGCACCTCGTGAATGGTCGTATAGACAATAAATAGTTAAAAATTGATGATTTTTCGATTTTCACCACTTGAGTTTGTGGTAGCTGTGAATTGAATATTTTTCTATTTTTAACTGTATGTTACTATTGATCTGTTATATGTATTAAGCCTAAAACTGAAGAGCTACACCTTATTTTCGATTAATCATTAATCTGGAAAACGACAAATTTCAACACGTTTTTGAACTTCCGGGCTGTACGATGTTTACCAGGTGGCACAGACCTTTCCCCGGCTCTCATGCATGATTTTCCGGTTTGACTGTCCCTAAAGGAGTGTTAATTTTTTTTCAAGCTTTTTTGCACGCTGCCGCATATTTTTGCACATTCGCTGCGTATTTCTCGCTTCATGTTGAATTCAACACTTGATTTTTTCGCTGCCATTACGTACAGTTCCTCCAGCGGTCGCACATGCTCTGATTTTAAGACATGCCTGGTCATGATTTTTTTTCAAGATATCCCCTCTCTGCTTAAGACTTAGGAATCTTTCTTTCTGTTATTTTAACGTTCAAATTGGTTATCATAGATGTATTCAAGCTCGATCATTTCCTAGTATTTACATTTAAAAAAATCGTTGTGTGAAACTTCCCATTAGTTGCTTCAATTTTAATTCGTTCAACAAAATTGGTTCTTTATATAATTTCCACGTCCCTTCTCGGTTTCTTTACTGTTGATAGCAATATTTTTTTCAGTTATGAGTGGGCCTCACGAGCCCATTCGTATGAAAATCAACCTCACTACGGGTTCCTCACGATTGAACGGGTCTTCCGAATTTGAAAAGCCTGGTCTTTCTCTGAACACGTTAAATACATTGGATGATCAGGTAAGGTCTATATACTGCTGATATATGCCGTTTGTGTAAAATCGTACACATGCTTGGTTCATGGGTATATGTCGTGGTTTGAGTTTTCAACTGGTTTAGGTTTCTTGATGGTCTGGGAACAAGCCCTTAAAGTTTCAGGCCGATCTGTTCATTTTCGACTGCACGGTAACTTCCTGCAGTCTTCTGAGGCAGTTTTTTCAAGCCTGGTTTTCTGCCATTTGCAGAAGTTTTGGTAAAAAGTGTGAAAGGGAAACTATACCTCTTTTTTGATGGTCTGAAAGATCGATAACTTTTTGAGAGGGCTTCATATCCGGAACCCCTCCATTTCCCCTCATTCACGCAGCTCCCGCGCGCAGTTCGCGATGAATGAAATAAGGAATGAATGTAAATGAGAGGAAATTAAGGAGTGCGCGTGCTTCAAACGGCTGCTTCGCAAAAAGCTAACGAGTTATGAGGTGTGAAATACATCGCTCGATTCGGCATAACATTTTGAACCCAATTCATGAAAAGAATTAGGTGGAGGTCTTGAAACTCTGGGAAATGAGCTAAAAACGAGTAAAATTATTGATCTTTGCAAATTCCGGATATCAAGCCATCTCAAAAAGTTATCTCAGACCATCAAAAAAGAGGCATAGTTTTTCTTTTGCACTTTTCACCGAAACTTCTGCAAAAGCCACAAAACGAGGCTTGAAAAAAATGCCCCAGAAGGCTGCAGAAGGATGCAGCCAAAATGAACAGATCCATCTGAGACGTTCAGGACATGTCCCCAAACCAACCTCATACCACGACGTTTCCCCATGTACCAAGATCTGACCAATTGCCTATCTACGTTTTAACGCGAAAGACGTGACAGATATCATCGTTTTTTTCATTGCAGATTGCGATCGATAATAAATCCTCTCCATCAGGCTCTTCTAGCCGTCCCAATAGTAACGAAAGGTGTGTAGGCATATATATATTATCTTTTTATTTTTATTCTTTTTTCTCTTCCTGTTTTAGTCACTTCGCTTCATTTTTTTAGTGCTCAATCTTCGAAAGATGGAAGACACAGTATAGGGTCAACTGAGGTCGGAGAAGGTCTTTTAAAGTTCACTCTCCCTACGACAAAAAGTCGAAAGCGAAAGCATGTGAAGTAAGCTTTTGACTCGCATTCGAGACAGACTGTGTTTGCGAAATGTGTTATATAACTATTATTTGTAAGGAATACATTCGATGTTGGTGCAGAAATGGGAGATGACCAGACTGCGCTTCTTCGTCAAAGAGAGAAGGAAAGATTGGCTGAGATGGAAAAGAGAAAAGTGGGCCAGGTGAGATCCGTCAATGAACTCTTCAATCTTTCACGAAGGAAGAAACAGCTTGAAGAAACAGAACAGAATAGCGAAAAATCCTCTGCTCCCTCGCGCTAGCTAGTCAAACAAGTTTCAACGAAATTAAAGTCTTTATTTGTTGCAACACATTGGTTTCATTTTGCTAGGTTTTACAGAGGATCCGTGGTGGCTGTACTTCGATCCTTCGAAATAAGCGATTGAGCAAGGTTTGAGGCTGTATACCTCAAAAATAGTTTTTTTGTTCAGTCTAGATCGGAAATTCATCGTAGAGTCCGATTCGATTTTGAATTAAAAAAACAAGCATCAATACTACTAAAGTTTATTATATCGATTTGTTGCGTTCCCACTATCACTTCAAACATGGTGCTCTCATTCGTTAATTGGCTTAGGATGATCACATCACGAATGTCATCAATGTTTCTCGTCCTCGACAGATAGATCTCGTGGAGATCGATGATATTGTGAGTCACACGACTATCAAAGTATTTCTATTACTCTGGAGTTATTTTAGGAGCCTGAGGAATGCACTCCATCGATATCTAATGTTGAGAAGAAAGAAGTTTTCGAGGTTATTGATATATCATCAGGAGAAGAAGATAATTGGGGAGGAACTCCTAGACGAGTCGACCCTCCCAAATACAATTTCGCTTTTGGAGGTATTTTTATTGCATATTATTCATATTTTTATGGCATATTATTCATATTATGCATATTATTTATTATGCATTTATGTTCGATAGGATAAAAATGAGTAATAGGTCTGATGTTGAGGAGGTTTAAACAATTGTTTAGTAAAGGAGAGTGATGAGGGGTGTTAATATATATGATAGTGAGTATAGTAGGAGAGATGCGCGGTCATTCATCTTTCTCCCATCCATTTTGGAGTGTTCTACCTGGTTGTGCGGGTCTCTGTAAGTTGGCGAAATAAGGGTTGTTGCCACAAATTTGGACAGGTTTCATGCCTTACCAATTTCTTATTTGGACACTGGGCTGACGTCCCTATTGCAACATTTTTTGAATTGTCAAGCGACTGCTTTTTCTTATGGAATGAGTTGGCTGCAATTTTCCTTTGCTGAATATATGTTTATGGTAGACGAATAGGATGATTGAATATTCTGCATCTCATTATTATTTCTCTTTCCTCAGATTACCGTCGCCGTGGAAACTCGAGTCTGGCAGAGAGAAAACAACAAGAGGAAGCTCAAGCGATAGAGAGGAGGAGGTTGAAGGGAAAGAAGTATGAGCATTCGGAGAAGGATCAAATACTAGATAGAAATGGTCAGTTTCGTTATCTATGCATCCGTACATT
>LS575744.1:4256-18737 GCA_900490775.1 Pristionchus maxplancki | reverse complement strand
GAAGAATGTTCGCGCCCTCCTCATTTCGCGCGCTCTCTCGCTGGTCAGACAGAACGAGAGAACGTGTGAAATGAGGAGAGTTGTTAATTGGTGTAATAGGTTGATGAGGATGATTAGCCCGGTGGGTAGTTGCCATTCTTTCGCCCTCGGGGCACAGAAGAGCAGAACGGAGAAAGAAATGAGCTGAGGGAGAGGGAGAAGGGAGGAGGGAGGGGAGCATCCAGAATCCGAACGGGAGAGATTAGATAGAGGTGATAGCCAAGGGAGAAGAGAGAGTCGAGAAATGATCTTACAGTTGCCAGATGCAAATGGTTCTTTACTCCGTAGAGCTAACCTCAACACTACTACGCATTGATTCCACAATTCTCAAGCAGATTCAGAGGAGCTCCGTTCGGAGTGATAGGGGTGATAGCAGGGCGCTAAGTGGTCTGTGTGCACTGAGAGCGATCAAGAGACAATGAGCAATGGGATAGGGTTCAGAGATTCCCCGTTCTCAATCAAATGGACTGGGATCATGCAAAATTCGATCTGGAGAGAGATATGATTGAGAAGAGAGGAGAAAGCGATTACGGATGGCCAACGTTACAGGAAAAATACGCTAAAATACGCTAATATATGTTTGCATATATTGGTGCTTCACCATCTCATAGGGTTCTAGAGTTTATAAAAGAAGCTGATCATCGCGCACCGGCTGCTAAACAAAAAGAAGCTCATCAGCTACGACCGTTCGTCTAAAAGTAGGTTAAGATTGATCAATGCGGAAGTTTTCAGAATGATATGAGATGATAGCAGGGTGATTTATAAGCACTCTATGCGCCTTGGGGCAATCAAAAGTTAATGGGGCGAGAAATAAGGCTCACAGAGATCAGGGGCTTTTTTTGAAAACCACAACCTTACATACGGAAGAGTCGTTTCTACATTATCGTCAGGCCAACTGATATGATATCACGATTGAAATTTAGTGTCCGCGATCTAATACAGTGCCGACGTGAAACTCGTATCGTCCTTCTTCCTAAATAACCTCCCCGTTATCAGTCTCGGGCTCACGTCTCCAACTAGATTCGCCCTCTTACTCATCACAAAGGACACTTCCCTTCTCTAATCTCCAACCTGCTGGTATTCGCACCCCTCAGGGCACAGAGATGAGTCAGACGGGACACTAAAGAGACCAAGGATTCTCTCGATTCTCAATCATCTCCCACTTTCAGAATAACGAGAGATCGTGTGATTTGAGGAGAGCCTGTTCTTCCTCTCCGTTCGTCAGAGAGTGTACGAAATGGAACAATGAGCAGACTATGGCAGAGTTTGACGTGGGCGGAAAGCGCAAACTACACACGATTGAACGCCGAACTAGAATGGAATCCTGACATGCAAAAGTCTCGAAAGTTGCAACATCTAAGTTTCAACGTCTGATTATGTTGAAATATTTTCACGATAGAATGATTTTGACCGCTTTTCCTCGTTAGATTAATAAATGACGAACCATCTCTCTCCTCTCCTCGTCTTCTCCTCTGTCTCATCTCGCCATCGCCTCTCTTCCTCATCACTGCCATCCTGAAAATAACCAAAATTAATTTACATAAACTTCCTTTAGATTTAGGTTTCATGCACATCTCAAATTTCAAGCAAATCAGCTCTACGATTATTCGCCACCATTCTATGAAACATCCAGGTACACTCTGGTCAAACTGATTCTCATCAGCAACCTCTTCTCTTCCTCTACCACATCTCCACTATCTGCCCTCTCCTCTACCCCTAGTCTTTAATCATCTCTGCCCTTCCATACCGCTTGTACTCATAAGAGCTCAATCATTTCCGGTCTCAAGTGAGCACCAGTGATCTCGCTCACTCCATTGTTCGTGCTCTCTCGTTGGCTAGAAAAGCGAGAGAGTAGGCAAACTGGAGAGAGTAGTCTTAGCATTTCTCTGGAGACAACAGCGTACCGGAAGAAAGAGAGGAGAAGCGCGATAAGCGGATCATTGGCAACTTTTCGCCCCCTCAGGGTGCCTCATTCCTGCCTGATCCCCCTATTTACCACCCCCGCCACTTCCACGTTTCAGGGTGCGCGTATGAAGTCACCCGAAAGAATAAGTCAATGTCACTTCGCGGAATGTACAGATGGGAAAAAAGCTCCCAGACCAATTAGTCTTACATTAGATATCTTATGTCGCATCCCAATTTTGGCACTTTCAACTCTCTCAATGCGTAAATAAAGATGAAAATACTGGCGAATAGAGATGTTACTAGAGGAGACTGCTCGAAAAATAAATAGTTAAACACAAGCACAAGCAGCCTCGTGGAATCTCATGAAGGGAACACTGCCCCTCTCCTTCGACCCTGCCTCCTGTAACCCAACCCCTTCGCAATCAGTGCCCTTTCTTGTGGTCACTCATACAGTCTGAAACAGGTGGTCCCATTCCGAGGGAGGAGGAAGACGCATTTAGCCCCCTCCTCTCCCATCTCCAGTCTCGCCTTTCAGTTTGTTTGATCGCCGTTCTTTCCTTTGTTTCTAAGTGGACTGTAACCCGAATTGGAGCTATTTTTGAGACGAGACCACGCGCATGGTTCAAATTACAGGAATCTCTCAACTTCACAGATCAGGCGCATTCGCCCTTCTTTCGATTAAGAGATGATGCAGTTACCTTCACGACGACGACGCGTCTCTCTCCTTCAGTGCATTCAGTGGAAGCGGTGCGAAAGCTGGATTGGCTAGTGATGATGCAATTATGGAAAGTAAGACGACAGATAGACACGCAAGCATGCAGAGGACGAGCGGCAACCTCACATCGTTCCATTATTCAGTCTCCGAGATACAATATATATCTTTTATGCAAACGGTACCTTTCAATAATACAATAAAACTTATCTATTCACATATCACAGTCAGCGAGTATGTAGCACAAAGCAGTCAATCTATAAAAAGCTACCGTAACCCATGAGAAAGTCGGTTCGGGGATGCGAAAAGCGTAGAATTTGACAATCGTTACAGTATCGAGTTCGAATCTTAAGTAAGGGAAGTGTGCGGAGCGGGGATGGTAGATCAAAGATCAAGCCATCATGGCAACTTTCTCCTTCCTCTTCTCCTTCTCTGCCACTGGCTTCTCCGTCTCTCGAGCGGGACCTGCACGAATAGGTCTTCTCAATTTTCAATTGTAATTTTAAAAAGTGAAGGATTTTTTGTAGAAGAACAAGGATCTGAATCAGCTCGTCCAACACTGGCCTAACTTTCGCACAAATAGTGAAAAGTACGCAATCTATCCAACTGATTAGGCCAAATTTATAATTGGCATTCAGCTACAAGTGTAAGAATGGCGCCTCACCCTCGATCTCCCCAGTGGGTGCCTCTGGCAGTCTCATCTCCTCTTCTTCTCCTCTCTCCGCCTTGAGGAGAGCCGCCAATTCTTCTTCACACGATTCGACATCGGAAGAAGAGAGTTGACCGGAGATGAGGGACGAGATCTCCTGAAAGGAAATAAAGTTGTGTTCCTACATGACATACCACTATCAATCGCTGCCTTGAGAATCAGCTAGAATGTCATAGAAATCAGAAACGGAAAACTTGCAGGAGTTGCTGACACGCGAATCGACTAGGGTTTCAAAAATATCCAGAGCAATGAAGATGCAAAATAATAATAATAATATCAAATGTCCTCACTTCCTGATACTCTGCTCCCTCTCTCGTCTCCTCCATAATCTTCTCGATTTCGTCAATGTCGAAGAGCTGAAGATATTCAATATTGCACCATTCAAGTTTCAGTCTTCTATCATATTCACTCAAATTATCTCGTGTATTATGAGACGAATTGCGAGAGAATCGACCATTTGAGGGGGGTAAGCGGACATAGGAATTTGTATCTCCAATCAGGCTGAAAAATGTACCAAAAGTACTTCGAACGATGCTCTAAAAAACTGCGTTTTCAGAATTTCGATATCGGTTTCCATTTTCGAGTATTGGTAGGTCAAAAACGTTGCATTAGCTCATTTTTAGCAAAATGTGTCTCACGAAAATGACCATAACTTGCTTTAAAATTGAGATAGAACAATGCGCTTTTTTACATTCGATAGAGAAGAGTCTGGGCAAGATTTGTGAGTCAAAATAGTCATTCCTTGTTCATGCTCCGGTGCGGGGTGGTCGGTTTTCTGACAAAATCAGCTAAACTTTCTAAACGGAAAAAGTGATTTTTCTTTTTCAGCGCGATGTTAGGGCACTATATAGGTCTTTCAAATCGCAAAGTATCTGACCTGCAAGTTTGTGTAACAAAAAAAAGCGCTCGATTAAGTTCACTCGACTCAGGGTGACTATCGCATATCACAGCTTTACACGCTTTAAATTTGGGCCTATTGCATTAAAATTCATCGGAAATCACCCAAAAATGTTCGTGAGCATGTTAGGAGCAAGATTGAGGTCTTAGATTTGGAGAAAAGTGACACTCCGACACACCAAAACCGGAAATCTAAAATCAACGCTTTTTCGCAATTTCAACTCTAGATATGGCCAAAATAGAAAATTTTAGTTTAACATGATCACCTGAGACCCCTGGTAACCGTTCATGAATAAAGCACACCAATAAATAGGGTTTTCGGCAAGCGAAAAACAATAAAACTCGAAATACCGTAAGTATTGCAAATTTGATGATTTTGATATGAGACCTAGACAAAAGTAGAGATCATGATGACCCGAACACTTTATCTGTTGACAGTAAGTTCATATCTCTTCTCCACGCGGCGCTACGGGACCTAGAAAAGGCGTGATCGCTAGAGGCGCGCAAGGGAGAGGGCGAGTGTGGCGAGAGAGCACGAGAGATGAGAGAGCGCAGAGAAAAAGAGCGCGCGCTCTTCAGTTATTCTATGTAGCGTTGTAGGTCCCGTAGCGCCGCGTGGAGAAGAGATATGAACTTACTGTCAACAGATAAAGTGTTCGGGTCATCATGATCTCTACTTTTGTCAAGGTCTCATATCAAAATCTTCAAATTTGCAATACTTACGGTATTTCGAGTTTTATTGTTTTTCGCTTGCCGAAAACCCTATTTATTGGTGTGCTTTATTCATGAACGGTTACCAGGGGTCTCAGGTGATCATGTTAAACTAAAATTTTCTATTTTGGCCATATCTAGAGTTGAAATTGCGAAAAAGCGTTGATTTTAGATTTCCAGTTTGGGTGTGTCGGAGTGTCACTTTTCTCCAAATCTAAGACCTCAATCTTGCTCCTAACATGCTCATGAACATTTTTGGGTGATTTCCGATGAATTTTAATGCAATAGGCCCAAATTTAAAGCGTGTAAAGCTGTGATATGCGATAGTCACCCTGAGTCGAGTGAACTTAATCGAGCGCTTTTTTTTGTTGCACAAACTTGCAGGTCTGATACTTTGTGATTTGATAGACCTATATAGTACCCTAACATCGCGCAGAAAAAGAAAAATCAGTTTTTCCGTTTAGAAAGTTTAGCTGATTTTGTCAGAAAACCGACCACCCCGCACCGGAGCATGAACAAGGAATGACTATTTTGACTCACAAATCTTGCCCAGACTCTTCTCTATCGAATGTAAGAAAGCGCATTGTTCTATCTCAATTTTAAAGCAAGTTATGGTCATTTTCGTGAGACACATTTTGCTAAAAATGAGCTAATGCAACGTTTTTGACCTACCAATACTCGAAAATGGAAACCGATATCGAAATTCTGAAAACGCAGTTTTGTAGAGCATCGTTCGAAGTACTTTTGGTACATTTTTCAGCCGGATCGGAGATACAAATTCCTATGTCCGCCCAGTGGTCGATTCTCTGGCGATTCGTCTCATATAATTCCCTTGCACTTCGTAACTATTGTACTCTATCGCTAATTCCTTGCCCATCATCCCTTCTCACTCACAGAATTCATCTTCTTGAGTGCTTCATTGCCCTGTCTCAATCCCTCGACGACTCTCTGTTGAATGTCCGCGAACTCGAGATCAGTCACCTGCAAAGCATGGCATTTATTTCTCGAGATCCGATTTGAACTTCTAATGTGTGTTTGACAAAGACTCCTTCAAACGTTCTAGTATTTGATGAATTAACAAAAAAAGTACCAATTCTCAGTCCGATCGAGTGTTTCACCCCACGGTCATGACCAGTCAAGTAATTGACATTACAATACAGTCCAATTCCTATTATCATCAAAATCATGATTATTCGTACTCATTTAACAGTTATAATCAATCATCCGCTCACCATCTTCTCGATGGTATCCAATTGTTTGAGTGTCTGGTCGATCACATTCTCCTGCAGTCGCTTCTTCTTCAGAAGGAGGAGGGCACGACTGAAAAGAGCATTTGAAATACTTCATTACCAATACGTATTATTAGCTTCTACAAACCAAAGAAAAAAAATGTCTACTTGCCTTGTCAATTTCACACTTCAATGTCCTACCAACCACTCCATTCTCTTCATGTATCTAATGTACCCCGTTGTTGCAACATCGAATAAACAACACCATTTCAACTCACTCCTTCCTTCCCTCGGCAATCAATTGCTTCGCCAATTGTCTCTCCCTCTCCATGCACTTCTCCTTCCTTTTGATGAACTGCTTCATCTTGTCGCGCTGCGTCTTCAGTTGCTGCAAAATTATCATTTATATCAACTCGTTGTCGTTCTGACATTATGGGTTTATCTTTCATAATTTTCAACCCCGAACACTCGCGTTTCTGCTCATGTCTTACAATGGAAATAGCTTTTCATGGGAAGAAAACAGTAAACACACCAAAATGGCCTGATCTTGCTCCGAGACCGCGGGGAGGGGCGGGGTCTTGGACTTCTTGCTGAACACTCCTCCCATCTATAAACGAGTAAATTACTGCAACTCACTGATGATTCCTTGAGATATTAATATCGAGATCCAGACGATTCTGTGCTTCTACTACATCAACTATGACAGATAATTTATCCAGGCTCTTTGCATCTCAAAACAGATGGAATGTTGTGAATTAGTTTCTTGGGCGCGTTAATCTTCTAATAGCACAAAAAATGCACACAAACTATCACAAAATGGTCGACAAACAATCAAAGTGGATCGACAAACTCGTTTCACGGGGTGGAATTAGAAGGTGGTTATGCTCTGTTTTTAACAAATTTGTATGGGACAAATGGATGGATGACTAGCGATAATCTATGCTTACATGCTCTTTTCTGTACAATGTAACACTGTGATGATGATATTCTTCGATTTAGATCGTATACAAACTGCGATTAATGAGTGGAAAGGAGTAGGTGCAAAGACCTCGTGAGTTTGCGATATACGAGTACGGTAAGTGATTGAGAATTATTGATTGGTCTACCGGTGGCTAGCAGGGGGATACTGTACACGATGGGGTCAGCGGGATAAATTAGAGATGTAGGGACGATGGACAACTTCCTCCAACTATGATATAGACAATTGTGGTCGCTTCGTCTCATTCCACCTTAAGGAAGGGTATCTTCACTGTCCTTCCTCCTCCAATCTCCTCTTTCTCTTCTCTCGAATGGCATTTCTGACCACTCTGATCCTTCTTGCCTTTATCTTCTCTGCTTGGTCCTCTCCAATCTTCCTCTCATCCCACTGCCACACTCCGATTCCACCGTCCCACTGAAATGAGGCACTGGTGTGTGTTGATTGATACAAAACATTGACCCGGAAGTTTCGATATTCAACCACGTTATGAAACCAGAGCGTGAACAAGGCTATTGGTTTCTCCTCTTCTTCTAATTCAATACCATCATGGCTATCTCCCTTTTCCAATCCCCATTTGACTTACAACCATATCAAGACCCACCGAAAAGGCAAAATACCAACATACCGAGGTGGTGAATATCTCATTGGCGTCCTCTGCCCAGATGACGTCTCTCACTATCGCTTTGTGACCAGAGAGACGCTGCATGGGACGCATCTCCACCGTGTCGTACACTGAAAGAGACTGGATTAATACCTATTCAGCCCATACGATTCTACATTCATACATTCCTAAAATGACCATGAGAATGATATGGATTGGATTAATTCCATCATCCTTAGAAATAGTAATATTCTAGCTTCGCACATTCTTTACTAGACAAGATTTTTACTTGACAGCAATGATTCTGCACTTTTCCCTGTTTCAACAAACTAATCGATAACTACCGTACCCACGACATCTCCTCTGGCGCATCCGGTGTAGATGTATCGATTGCCGGTCCGTGCGGGACTCCATCTCGCCCTCACGAGAGTGTGCAGGATGGAGTGGCCACGGAGGGTCGCGATGGACGAATCGCCTGCAAATGAATATAAGCGTTTTCAACCAAAATACTATTGCTTGAAGAAGCCATCCCTACTTTCTGGTTGCACATCTATATCAAAACCACAAACAAACGATTACTGGTGATTACACTTCCCCAGTCTCTGATAAATCACAATATCAAAATGCCACCTGGCTGTTCACGGTCACACTTCTATAGCAAACTCTCAAAATAGCAAACTTGGGTGATTTAGCTGTGGATATGTTTTTAATCAACGCCAATTCATATTCTATGATCAAGATACAGCTGGCTGTCCACCGCTTCGCGTTTAGATCAACAACTCGGATTTTCCACTTTCTCTAATATTTTTAGCGCACGTCTCGGACCAAAATCAATCAATCCCTACCTTCCAGCGGCATCAACGGTCTCTTCCTCATGGCGGGGCATGGCTGCCATCGATAGTCCCAATCCTGTCTCGAGACGGCCGCTCGCGTGTTGTTTATCGCGTCGTAGGAGGAGAAACGACGAACGTCCCAGATCTGACGAAAGAATTATTTGATGCACCCGGCAAATTTCATTTTCATGCTCGATATATCACAAACATGATTCACAGTCATCAATGAGTCTGTCAATTCTCTCGTTTTCTGAAATAATTCAAAAGTTTCACAGTGAGAACTGAACCCGGTGACTTGCCACTTTATCACCTCGATAACACCTGCCTGATTCGCTTTCCCCAATTCTTTCAATAATTCATTCCCACCTTAATAGTCTGGTCTTTGCTGTTCGTGAGCATGTATCGTCCGTCTCCTCGCGTGTCGATACTCGTGATCCCGTCGCGGTGACCTACCAAGAGATCGATATTCTCCGCTACTCACAATTAGAACATCCCATCAGTCAACCCACATCAACGTCGATAATGTATCGAACTGCTGTAGATATTTTAACGGAAATAAAATTCCCTAACCTTCTCACTGCTACAGGTGCAAGTGCAAGAAAGATGCGAACGAGGCTATGATAAGTGATAGCACAATAATCCTCCCCTCAACACACCTGCGAAAGTGCCAACTGGGATTGGCTCTCCTTCTGCAGCCAACGAGGCGGCGTCCAGTGTGCGCGCGTCCCACACCTGCAATCATTTATTGTTGTGTCTGTGTCGACCAGATCTTTGATTTATCGTGGCCAGTGCGAAGTGTATCATATCACGCTGGAGGCGTGGCTCGATATTACCTAGTTATTGCGATATTTGCTTCGAAACTAAACCCGTATCTGGAATTACAACTAGATTGAAGTGTATCCTTTCACCTCCCCAGTGCGCACATAAACCTCTAGTTTGCTCATAATTAATAATATTTAGTAAGTGCTCAACCAATTAATCATAAATAGTGGGATCCCTCCTCCTTCACTTTCCTATTGTGACCGCAAACCAGCGCGTCTCTGAACCTTCTCTCAAGCTCTTTCACACCCAACTCTCGTTTTCGTCTTCTCTCACAAAACGAAACATTAAAAAATAGATCAAACACAGCCCACCTTGCACAACCCATCATCGCCCGCAGTGAGGAATATATTGGGGTCGTTGTCTCCCCACATCACACAGTTCGTGTCGTCCGCGTGAGCACTGCAAGAAAGGGGAATGAATAGATATAAAAGAACCCGAAGCAAAATCAAAAGACACTGGCTCGCCGATCTAATCATACCGCAGAGAAACATTAATATAAAGGGGAAGAACATCGCGTTGTATCTCATTCGAACACTGACTCGAGACTAAATCGACAGCCACTGTCCCAACCATCATATCAACTATCCCAGTAACGCCTTTCCTCCTTGTCTATTTCTTCAACCCCCATTTCAATACGATTATTTACTGGAAGAAACATCGGGTATATCAGCAATTTCTTTAAATAATTAACATTTCAGCTGTTACAACAACCCCAACTCACACCGAGCGCCTCAGTTCTCGAACAATGAAAAGAAACTGACGGAATGGCAATCTTCTTGGTCGCCCTCTCCACATCGATGATGTACACTTCTGAATCCGAATTGCCGCACAGAATATCCCTTTCGTCGGGAGAGAAACGAACGGAGAAGACTGCCAATCGACTGGAAGGAAAATGGTAACCGTGGTACATTAGAATCAACGGCGAATCAAATTTTTACGCGCACAGTCCCTTTCGTTCTATTTATGAAACCAGTTTCCCCCAGTCACCTGATAACAAGAATAGATGTAAAATTGTATAGATCAAAGATCAAACTGACGAGTTTCGATTGCCGACGCACACGGGGATCAGCCTCCATTCGACATCCGACTCATCTCTGAAGATCAAAGATTACAGTAATCATACCACTTGACTGTTCACACTAGACTAGATTTAAAGAAGTAGATCAATCGATAGTACCGTACCTCAGATTGGTGGATCGTTCATTGAGTCGTGCCAGATAGATGCACTCATTCCATGTCGCGTAGGCTACCGTCTCTCCGTCTTTCGTGAATGCCAGGTCGAGGATCGTCCAGCCAACGTTTGGCGCCTATAAATTGAATACACTCATTGTCAGTCCACTGTATTTAATTTAAACTTTAAAAAAATAAATTCAATAAACTAATAAAAAAATAAGATAGTAACCCTAGTGACAAACAACAAACGTACCTCAATGGTCCGATCCAGTTGGAATTTGCCCGCGTTTCGGCCGTAGAAGCGAATGGTGCGCTCTGCAAAATGCCGAGAAATTTTTTCAACCAGGATGCGATCCAGCAGTTTTGGTGACACAGCTCTACCACAAGTTCTCGTCTATTGGCTCGCAACTGATAAAGTCTTCTAACGTCTAGCAATCAAACAACAAAACAACCTTACCCTGGCTGGAAACGGCTAGCTGCTGCTGCCGCGGGAGATAGTTGCAGCCGAATACCTGATAATTACTTAATTAGATCGAGAAATAAAATAAAATGAATTACCTTCGAGGTCTGCAGCGCGATGTGACGTCGGCGATTCGGGAAGAATCTGAATACAATTATTATTACCGCGCCCTTGAACAAGATATTGATGAGTCCCATCCAATCACATTCTTGGCCCCTTGTTGAAACTCAAAGTTGCCTAGTATCAGTGTACTCACTTATTGACAAAATTGGCCTTCTCCCCTCTGGTGATGGTCCTTCCCTGCGCCTGCCCTCGTCCTCCCGTCCTTCCTCCTCCCATCTCCAAACTCCTTCTCATCTGCACTACTTGTCGTGTGTGATCTCCACTTTTCTCCCCATCTCGATACCCCGAATCTGCACGAGAAATCGACGCCAGATCACGGTAGTCCTGCAAACAAAATTATAATTAATTATATACTATTTTCATATTGCCACCCAGCAACTCCCCGTTGCACCTAAATTATATTTACAATACAACATACCATGTGTAATGCTATGGTCCCTCTGAATGAATATGACAATCCCTATTCCAATCCAGGCACAACCTCGATCCATCACTCTTTCTAATCTATATATTTTGTGATTTCATAGTTTCTCGGGGGCCATGAGAGACGATAGATCCCTTCCTTCACAATCATCTGTGTAGTTTGTGCGCGCGAATAGAGAGGGGGAGAAGTGAGGTAGGGAGAGGGGAGGAGGGAAGGAGGGGGGGGGAGGAGGGAAAGGGAGGGGAGGAGAGGGAGAGACCATAGGGGTTACTTTTGTCATCATCCACAACGTTCTCTCCTCTTCATTCCTCTTCGCATTTCTTTCCTTTTTGTCAGCTATGAGAATCTTGTCAAGGGATGAGAAGGGAAGGGGGACATCACCACCACTCAATTTCATCCCTCTGGCAGTCACTACATCCAAACTATCGGAGTATCACCCATCGAAAGATCTTGTGCACGTTTTGCACATTTCGAGCGAGGAGATCTAACAGATCACGGTCACACTCAGAGAACAAAGAAGAATGTAGCCGTCCAATTTAACAAGTGAACCATCAAATATTAACCATATTAATAAAAAAGTGCTCACTCGTTCGTTCCTCACGGTAAACTTGTATTCGTCGGTGAGAGGCAGAGATTGCGGCAAATCCTGAATTGTTGTTGCATGAAAATGAGCGCAAGTTATTGGAGGATCCCGCCCCCTTTCTCACTTCTCAAGTCACCGCAGCAACTTAAGTTCAAACACTCATTGAATCGATCTAGTCTGTAGTCTGGCGCAGGGTTTCGGCCATCCCAATCGACTACAATATTCACACAAGCGGACCACAAGCACTGTCACTGGTCAAACACGCCATTCATTCCTAATATTTTCTAAAGTATTTGACCAATGTTCGAACTCCTAGTCCCTTCGATCTCTAGTTCTGTTCCTTCACCAACTAGCCACCTCTAGATTGGCTAGAGACTACACACACTCGCTGGCTGATGCAATACATTCACCACCATTGCATCGGCCCCATCGATTGACAAAACGTGACTGTATTCACAAATTCGCAAAATATTGCACGCCCCAAGCGGATAAAGTGCGCAATAATGCTCGTCATAATCTATCACGGGCCAAATCCTGATCAAACCACACCCATAACTACTTCGCAGGCATCTATCGACCATGACGCACGACTCTCAACTCATCAAAATAAAGTACATAATAAAAAATAACTAATTAATTACATAATAAAAACATACTACATCTTCGTCGTCAGTGTATTCCTCCCAATCACACGAACACTCCGAATCACTCGACTCCAGGTCTTCCTCTTCACTCGTAATTCGATCCAATTCGTCGTACGTCAACTCCCGATCTTCGTCGTGCTTTTTCTGTAATTAATTAATATTAATTAAATAATAATATACATAATTAAAATTTTAATTAAAAACACTACTTCATTTCGAAAGGAATCCATTTGCGGCAGAGCGGGCAGAGGACAAGAAAAATTAGAGGCAAGTACAATGATGATAACGAGAGCAGAAACTTCAGAATCCCTCGGGGTGATGTGAGGGAGAATGATTGTAGGGAGCTGTGCGGACTACAGATTCGTGTCATGCTTTCTCGGTATTGTTTTCGGGTATCGACCAGTTGATTCGATAAGCGATCGCTACGGAATCGCACGATTGACACTTTCTGTGTGTGAACGGAAGAACGAGGGCGGTTTAAAAGGACAAGAAAGGGAATCGATCGAGGGGGGTAGAATAGTCACTACGTGCGACCTCAACACAATATAAGAGAGAGGGAGGAGCCAACTCAAGGAGAGTTTAACGATCAAAGATAAGATAGATATAGTGACGTACCAACTCTTCCTCCATTATGCGACGAACTGCCGAATGAGGCGGCAGATTCTGCAAGGAATAGGTGTTACTGAATGAGAATGTAGTATGAGCAGAGGTTGAATGAGATGATAAGAAGAGAAAGGGGAAAGGAGGCGGGACTGACCTGCGATACTTGAGTGTAGAAAGCGATTCGTGGATCGACCAATCTGATGGCTGCGAGAAGAATATCAGGAGACTCGTCGCGATGCTCTCGAAGAGATCGATTCGACGATAAATTGAAGATATTATAGGGCAAAACAAATGAGAGAAGACCGCCCATAAACGAATCGACTCTAGCGCATACCTGGAAATACGCTCTTTACGCGTGATAGAATGAGTCAAAAACACAGCATTAGCTAGCGAATCGATAGTAGAACAAGTTAGTTCGCGATTTCAATAAGAAAAAAACGATGATAAACGAGTACAATACATCAAATAATGAGTAATATGGGAACTAGAGACTCTCTATCACGAGATGGCCACAGTATTTGGCCGAGAGTTGTTGACGACACGAGCCATGAGTCACGTCTATTTACCGGCTCGTGTTCCGGCTTCGCCTCCCAATAAAAAAAGAGAAAAACCTATATATTATCAATATACAAATAAATTAGCTTACCGAAAACAATCCAATCGATAAAAACTAGTTTAATTAAAACTTGTTCTAAAATGATGACTAAAATTTAGCATTATGCCCATGTTTTTTTGGTACGGAAGAGCGACACAATACAAAGAAAATGCTAGTCCCGCTAACAATAAGCGAAAACGAGAGTTCCAGAACATAAAAAAGAGAATTGCATCGAATCAAAATTGTCGCGCGCATCCTCCGGTGGTTGCGAAGGAATGAGGGAGAGAGAGAGGACGAAGAATGGAAAATTCAATTAGGCTTTTGCCCAAACGGATAATCAATCGGATAATTATCCGTCTATTTCTTCATCCGATTGACGCTTCAGTCGATTGACTGGTCAGTCGATTGAAGGAGTGAGGCGAATGAATCTCATTTCTCG
>LS572081.1:394110-419854 GCA_900490775.1 Pristionchus maxplancki | reverse complement strand
ACTTCGGCGGCTAGATGGACTTCTTCAACACTCAAACGTAATCAATCGACTAAGAGCGACGGACATTTGAGATGACACATCTAAGAAGATCCCAACCCTTGACCCTCCGACACTTTGAGAACGAAGATCTCAATCCCCTCCCCAATGATGTCACCTCCTGCAGGCCCATTGCCTGATGTCAGGATAAATATGATATGATGAGTCTACATAGATCTAAATCCATACTATTCAGGAGTGCTCTACTCCATCGAGGTCACCACCATGTACTTCACGGTGCGCAACTACTGGAGGGGATTCTTCGCCTCGTGCTGTGGAGCTATTGCAGTGAGGATGATGCGACAGTGGGCCACGAAGACGGAGGGTATGCCATTATGTTACAATGAATAGATCATGTAAACATATGCTATTCTCGCTCGCTGTTACATTAGTCAGGAACCATGTACATTGCAGAGCAGATCTTGAATGAGACCGATAATCTCTATTTTCAGTAACAGTAAAGGCGTACTACCAGACAAAGTTCAACAAGAACGCCTTCGTCGTGGATGAATTGCCGTTCTTCATCTTTCTGGGGTCTGTTCATCCTTTTTTCTCGGCATGTCCAATGTTGTCGATGGATCCTATCAATATTTTTAAGAATACTGATGACATTGCTTGAGATCTTGGGTTCTAAGATAAGAGACCAGTTTCAGCGTAGTCTGCGGTCTGCTCGGCGTCTTCTACATCCACACGTACAAGAAGCTCGTACTCTTCCTGCGCACGAACCACTACGCCAAGATATTCCAGCGACAGTGAGACTTAACTCTTATCCTACGGACACTCGAACTGCATCGATACTCGTATGACAAGTGCAACACTTTTTATGCAATTTTTTGATAACCTTCAGAATGTATTACCAACCTATTCCTGCGTTAGCCCAACATATTTCAAGAATGAGCGAACCTTTTCCTCACGAGTTCCAATGTATCATCCGATGATATCATCCAATGTTCCCCGGTTCAGTTGGTACATCTACCCTCTACTCGTGGCCTCTCTCTACTCGCTACTCTCCTTCCCTCACGGAATCGGGAGGTTCTTCGCTGGACGGGTGCGATTAATGTTTTATTGGACCAACGAACCTCAAAATCTAGAACGACGAGGGAGTAATACTCTCTTTGCAGGTTCGTCTCACATGGAACCTCAATGACTTCTTCTCAGACTGCTCCTTCAAGTTCCCGACGGACGCTTGTCGGTAGGTATTTTCGAAATCCTTCTCTCGGCGAGAGATCATGTGAATTGAGGAGAGGCACACTCCACTAGAGATCCATCTTCACGTTCGAAACAAGTCAATTGAAATTCCAAATTCCACCCGTACGGTTTAGTTGATAAGCCGATGTCCCTTCAACGTAGTGGTCTATCGCGCTTTGCTGTCCGAGGTAGGCGTCATTTTTTGGAAACGGGGGAAATTGAGAGATAGGAGATATTGTGATCATACTAGAAGATCCATATTACTAGGTTCCTACTAGAAGAAGAGGGAAGAAGAATTGTTCTCTGACCTAGCAGTGGCTCACCGCAGGACGCAAGTGCCTAGAACAGCTGTGCAACTTGACCTTTACTAGAAGATCTAGAAAGTTTGGAGAAAAGGAGGGAGATGTGGTTGGGAGAAAGGTTACCCTTATTTCCAGAGACGACGTGCTCGACCGATGGCTGCGAGAGCCCTCCGATGTCCTGCTCCGGATCTTCTTCTTCTGTGTCTCAATGGTGATTTCAATGCTTCTTCTTAATCTGCTATGAGTGGGGCGAGGAACATCTTGTCTTCTCCAGGAGGAATGACAAATGAGAACTCACTTACAGTTCTTCTCCACCATCATCTGTCAGACGCTCCCTGTTCCTTCCGGAGTTTTCGGACCGACGTTCGTGATTGGAGCAGCCGTGGGGCGGTTACAGGTGAACAGATAATATTATCAGATGTAAATAAATCATCGATACTTATGTTCATGTTCGATGTTCAACCTATTGATTAATCAATGCAAAAGCCCAATCGCCGTTCATAAAGTGCTGGATGAGGAGAATATTGAATCCACAGTCGTTTTGCAGGGCGAACTGATGCTTCTTCTCTTCCGAGATGATGATACTGCTACGGAGGGACTGCATGTGCATCCGGGAGTGTACGCCGTCGTCGGTGGGTTGAGGATCATTCTCGACCATTGCTCAAGCGTAACTTTTTACAAAGGAATTCACGCGCATATGCTGTTGAGAGGGTCTTGTACTTCATACTTGTGTCAAGGAATGATCGGAAAAGAGGGGGTATCATCATAATTGGATGATAGGATAATGCAACAATCTGAAACATTTTTTTCAATGTGGCACTCCCTAGATATCATTACTTAGTTGTTATTAATTTTGTATGTGGATACCCCTTCAACAGCAAAAGCGCCATTCGTAATCTGGAGATGTGAATCACAGATCAACCGAAAGTAGAATTGTCTGTTTTGCCACGTCTCACTGATCGTATAGTTTACGAGTGGAATAAGTCTTTTATGATGCAATCTTTGATTCGCTGTAATTGAGAAGAGAGCGTTGGCGCCAATAAAGAAAAGGAGGAAGTTGTTTTTGTTAGGGGTTATAGTAACATTGCGTGCACTGTGGTACAGGACAGAGAACAGCTAGAGAGCGTGTGAAATGAGTGGTCTTCTGCCACCCACAACTCTGCCTTCTCCGCCTTCTCCGCTGTCAAAACTCACCCCGTCTCCTTAGTAGTCATTAGAGAACAATAACACATATCCCATCAACCATATAATTTGGAACCGAATCGTTAGAAGATGTCTCAATCATTCAGGTTCCGCCGCCTTCTCCGCCGCTGTCACGCACTCCGTCTCCGTGTCAGTGATGATATTCGAGATGACCGGGCAGCTGTGGCTGATCATTCCCACGATGGTGAGTTTCCCTGTTATTTTTTCAAAGTTGGGTTCAGAAATCATTGTCATTACTTTCTGAACGAAGTAGCTACTGGTTCAGAGTAATTCCCCGGAACTTACGTGTTTAGCTTTTACTTCTTCGCGCGAATACTCCTAGACATGACGCTGGGTTTATAAATGCTGAAATGACAAGCTGCTCAGATCGGCACGATCGTAGCCCGCGCCGTCTCCGCCAACTTCACCATCTCATGGATCGACAACATCATCAAGCTCAAGCATCTGCCATTCCTGCCGGATATACCGCCGAACAACGATCGGTTAGAATGCTATTATCTACTGGTCACTAACAATAAGAGCGTAAAACACTGTGAGCTAACATTATTTATCGAAATGTTAGTATCGGTTTCCTTCCCGATATCCCGCCCAGTGAAAACGAAACATGGAAGAAGATCATTCACCAACAGGCCCAGACCTTGAAACTTGGATAAAAATCTGTATATCGCCGAATAATGATCGGTGAGTGTGTAACACAAATCTATGCGCATATCTGGACATTTCTAGTACAGTCCACAGTAGACTTTGAAAGACAACGAATTGCACAAATAGTGACTAGTCACTTTGTCCTCACAAGTGACTAGCCACTTCGCCGCTAAATGACTAGTCAGAATGAAGAATAAAGTGACTAGTCGTTTGACTTTGATAGTCTAGTCCACAGTCCACAGTCAACATCATTGAAGTTCGAAGAGGTACATAGGCGCCAAACAAAAGCAATGCGTGCTGGTTTCAGAGTGCACACCACTGTCGCCGAGGAGATCATGGTCTCCCCGGCAGTGTCCCTGCCGCGGCACACGACCTACCAGTCCATCAGGTATATCTCAGAGGATCGACATTACTCTCTCCTATGATAAATAGCTTCTCTGACTGGCGATAGAACATTCCACACGGTTGAGATAAAGTATGTAATAGTTCGAATATGTTTCACAAGCTAGTGAAAGTTAATCAACGAGGCCCTGAATTGGTCGTGGAGACAACTATGTTTTTCAAAAAAACAAAAAAATATTCAGGCGTATACTCCTGGAGCGCATGGATCTCAACGTTTTCCCGATTGTCGAGAACAAAGGTTTCGAGAGAACACTCATTTCACGAAAATCGTCTTATGCGTTTTAGAACACGAAATGCTGATCGGAACGGTGACGAGAGGCTACTTGTTGCATGTTTTGGAAGAGCAGGTAAGTCTGGTACTCTTCAAATATGATAACAAGACTTAGTCATGAATAATGGCACTGATCCATGATATATTTCTAAGGTGGGCGCAGCGGCGCGAAAGGCTGAGGCGGAAAGACGAGTGCGTCAAGCGATAGAGACGATCGACCAGCACTTCACCAATGGACCGACGGAGCAGCAGGTTTGGCGCCATTTTCCTAGTCCTCTTCCGTAGTCCAGTGTGTGAAGTCGACCTCATAGTAGACCTTTGGCAAAAAATAATCCCATTTTCAGGTCCGCCGGATCTTCTCCGACCCCCGGCTGCGCGTCTCTCTAATGGCCTCAACGAACAACCAGCACTCGATTAGAAGGATACCGAAGATTCCTGAGCCTCGGAGGGTGGCGGTGCAGTGAGTTGCTCTATGATCTCAAAAGCGTCATTACATGCATCAATGTTCCTCTCCACAATTATTCCAAGGACGGCATCAAGATACCATTAGTTAATACACAGACATGTATTATGAACTAAAGTGTCTTAAAATGAGACGGCTAGAACTAACTACAAACGTCTATTCTGGATGACCCGGGGACATGACAGTCCAGTAAATTGCAGACACGTCTTCCAAGTGACGCCCGTCCGCATGCCCGAGTACCTGCAGAGAGCCGCGGTCGACCCGGAGGTGGCCAGTCCTGTGAGGAGATGTGAGGCTCAATAAGCTCCAGTTTCTTGGGTTTGTGCTGGCTTTGACCAGGCTCGACTTCCTAGTGATTAGAGAAGCAGCGGCGACATGTGAGATGTCTGTGAGGAGATGTGAGTAAAATGCGGCCAAAAGGCAGGACATCCCACCCCGCCTTAATACTGGATTCCTCGCGGATGGGCAGAAAGCCGATGATGTCTTAGATGGCAATAATATTCTCATCGCAGCATCAGGACCGCAGCGTCGAAACGCATTGTTCAACGTGCGAGAAACGATCACCGAGGACGAGGAGGAGGAAGAGGATGGTTTGTCAAAACAATAACAACGATAACAACAACAACAACAACACAGACTCACAAAAGCATCCACCCGCGTCTCCAACGGATGACTCGCCACTGTCAACGGGCAGTGAGAGCCAAAATGGAAGTGGGAGTGGAGGAGACTACAAGAATGTTGTCAATGGTAACTAATCTTAGAATATGACCGACTGACTTCGAAATCTAGAACAGAAAATCTGATTCCAGCCTATAAAAAGCACGCCAAACTCTTGAAGAAGGTGGTCAACAAAGTAACTGGTAGTTGGCTGGAGACGGAGGAGGAGGAGAACGTGTATGATCTGGAGCCGAATGAGGTGTGTCTTAGGGTAGTCTACACCAGGTGCCCGACCTTTTTTTCATATTTTCTAATGTCGAAATTGCAGCGCGAAGAGTGGGAAAAGGAGCGACTACAACAGGAGTTTCACATTCCGTGAGGAGATTTTTTTGATGAAAAAATAAATAAATATGTTTTAGAGACCAAGAAATCGATGCGGCGCCCTCGCAGCTGGTGCGTAAGACGCCGCTGTTCAAGGTGAGCGCGCACTAGTGTTGACAAATCGGCACTCGCCTCTCCTCATTTCGCGTACTCTCTCGTCTCTCTGACAGGCGAGAGATCATTCGAAACGAGAGAGGCGCTTGCCGAATTGTCATCACTAGCGCGCACATGTGTACTTCCCGGAAGGGTTGAGTTTCACTCATTCTTGAAATAATGTTGGCAGAGTAGAGGTAGGGGCCACAAGCTCCGCCCACTTTGTGTTGACATGATTTCGCCAAAAAACGAGACGAGGGTGCACAAAGCTCATTCTAAACCAAATCACTCGTCCAAAAGCGCGTTGGATAGCTATTACTACCCCCTACCAAATGATCAAAGGCCAAAATGTGTGCAACTTAAATAAGTAGGTCAAAAATAGATCGGAAAATTTAAAAGTGCTATTTCGACATCTTCCTGCATTGACATCGAGTTTGGCCAGAGATTTCCTGACTAAATTGAATATTTCAGGAATTTTAGACATTTTTTCAGATTTTTATCATGTACCCCCGAGGTGTGCGTGAACCGCGGGGAGAGGGGAGCGAGAGGGCGGGGGGAGCGAGAGAGACACACGCGAGAGAGGCTCCGCCCCCCTTCCTTCTCCCTCTCACTTCCCCCTCTCGCCCGGTGTGCCTTGCGCGCGTGGTTTTCGAAGCACAACTTTTGTTCTAGATGAGATATCCACAAACGCTAAAAAGTATGAGGCTATTGGGTCCTTGAGGAACAGTTTGAGCATATTTTTGACCTCATAGCATAAAATCGGCTGTGTACGTTGTGGCCCCTAAGTAGAGGAGTGATGAATGACAGACGCTTCAGAGTCAATGAATATAAATCTTTTCAACAACAAGAATCCCATATCGTCATTCTAATCAACAGTTGTGCCAAGGCTACTGAAAAATCCAACTCCAGATCCACTCCATCTTCTCGATGCTGCAAATCAATCGCGCGTACGTCGTCGACTGCGGGAGACTGGTGGGAGTGGTGGCACTGGCGGATGTGAGATAGATATCATTACTTGTCTGTTACTAGAAAAGTGCAATTTTGGCATAGTGAGATTAAAAGAAGTAGGTTCGATGAGCAAGAATTATGAGAGATCAGTTGGAGTGGTGGCACTGGCGGATGTGAGACTACTTGTGTATCTACTTACCTAATATATATGTAGCATTTGTAAAATGGGGCGATAATGGGAACGGGGTATGAGATGCGAAATAAGACACAATTAATAGAATTCCGGCGAATTACGCGAGACTGGCGGATGAGCGTTTGAATTCTCAGTAAATGTGGGTATTCTGGGCTCGTCCCGGACGGCACTAATTGATCTCACCATTCACACACCCGCCAATGTTATACTGTTATATTGACCGTGATACAGGTCCGAGACGCCCTTGAGCACTCGCTCTCCGACGACCCTGAGAAGTTCAACAGGAATATACTGCCGATGACGAGGTAAGCATGTCAAATTGACAATCTTTGCTCCCAGACTCTCGTTTCATGACGAGGTAAAATGCACAGTCGTAGATCAGTAGACTCTCCTCGTTTTCAGCGCTCTAGAATAGAGATACCAAGAAGATGCAGGGAATGTGATCAAAAGCAAAACAATACATCGCTTTTTCCAGGAAAGCCTCAGTCCGCTCCAGCGTGCCTTGCGAGAAGATCTCAGATTCGTTGATGCCCACTCTTGAGGTATTTGCTGATTCATGACTATCGAAACAGTTCAGTCGTTTTCGAAATTCTAGATATTAGCAAAAGTATTTTAGGTCGTCGGAAAGGCAGCGACAATGGAGGCGGATGAGGCCTTTGTTAAGCGAGAAAAGGATGCCATTCGGTGAGTCTCTACCTGAATTCAAGAGGAAATCGATAATTTCCAGACGCATGACGTCGTTGAAGAGCTCACAGCGAGAAGATGTGCATCAATTGAGCATTCACAAGTGAGATCCCGAATGTATATCCTACCTAGCTTCCTCACGGACAAATATAGCAGAGTACTCTCGAACGCAAATTTCCTATTCAGATCCAACGCGTCTAGCTCCGAAGCCGAGCAACTGGTGGAGGCAGTGGCGTACTTGAGGAAGATATCCATGAGCAGTGGCGAGTCTTGAATCTGACCCGATCTGACTCACCCGAATCCTACCGTAATCTCCTTGTTATCTATCCTACCGTAATCCCACATGTTGTCTCTAGGCAATGCTGGTCCATTCCGTGTTTCTCATTCGTTCATATCTTTTTGTGCAGCATATCAACTCTTTTATCGATAAACTCGATTAAAGATAGTTTTATTGAAGCGGGCCCTAGTATTTGTTCCGATCAGATCATGCTGCCGGATACTGACAGCCGGTACAGTCACACGCTGTGTCTCGTTTGAATATTGGCGGGAATTAGCTACCTAGGGACGCTTCTTCAATTTTTTCGAATATTTGTGAATATTTTTTGTTGTTCATCTGTTCTTTCAATAATTTGTTCACAGAAGGACGTAAAATGCAAATTCACGTCCTCCTATTGCCTCGAAATGGATTAGATCGGATCTTTCGCTTCTCGGACAGCGAAACGGCCGTTCGAATGAGAGAGGTGACCAAGCTTCTTACTATTTTCTATACATACCAATTCAGGTCAGCAAATCAGTCAAGGAAATCATCGATACTTATCTTCTAAGAACCAAACTCAGTGATATCGTGACTCTCGGTATTGAAGGAACGGTTGGTGGAATGGCTATAATTTGCTCCAGGACTCTAACAATGAATTTTTTTAAAGGGAAACGACTGCTTATTTCAAATGGTATTTAATAATTTGCGGGATCGTCAAATACTGTTAAACTGCGTTAAATCTGCAATGAAAACTATTGGAAATTCACAATTCACCTCCGAAGAAGCCTATACGTTTTCTTATTACGTGGGTAATTTAGAATTTTTTTTATTCGATGACTGGCCAGCTCCCATTCTTGATATGTGTGTTTGAATCCAAATCGAATAAATAAATATCTCAGATTCTATATCTCAAGATGGAATTGTCCAACTTGATCCTCCTTCTTGAGCATCTGAAGCCTGTACTTGAAAACACGAAATACGGCACAATCAAAATTGCTCATGATAATTCTATGCTAATTAAAGTTTTTGCTGATTTTGTTTCCGGAAAAGAAGTTACAAACGTTTTAATCATTCCTGAGGAAATAACTGATTAGTGAGTGCTTCAATTATTTTAAAAATTGATGAAATTAAAGTAAATATCTTTCAGCACGACTTGCTTAGCTTTGGTTGAGCAAGTTAAACCGAAGTTCATTGAATACTCTTTGCAAAACAAGGAACTAAATAGAAGTAAGTTAGAAAACGGACGAAACTGTCCTATTCTTTTCAGAGTCGATCGAATTTCTGCACAGCATTTCCGATATTGCTAAGTCTGTCTACATTTTTCATAAGGATATTGTGGCCGATAATATTACTCGTCATCCTAATATTATTGCGCTTATTCTATCTTTGCTGCGCCGAAAGGTTGAAATGCTGCAAATACGAGAATTGTGCACGAATGCTGCTGTCACAGATGCAGATAAGGAGAAGTTGTTGAAGGTAAATAAAAATATTTTTATTTATTTTAAAAACAAACAAACAAAAAACAAATAAATTCAGTTCCTTCATCGATCTGAGAAGAAGCTATACCTAGAGTGGATGACTCGCGACCCGCCTGTGGATGTTCAAATCGGAATGTACAAAATGGTGGCCAATGGACTTTGTTGTTCGATCAAGCACATTGACTGGAACACCACCTATGGATATTAATTTTTCGGCATGCCTCCAATTACTTACAACCCATAAATACCTCGATAAAAGACTTGCCGAACTATTCTTCTATCGCAATTACCTGTTTGTTCAATAAGACAACACTTTTTATTAAACCGCGCTATCACGCCTCTCAAGAATCGACTTGGCAGTGTCCACTTTCAAAGTTATGCGTGGTCAGGTGAGTTGAGAGGCATGGAAATTTTGGCGGGATTTGAGACGAACGGACAAGCCAAGCTTGTACTCACTCATAGCTACGATAGTTCGTCCACGAGATCGCTAAGAAAATATGAGAAAATGTTCTCCGGGGCAGAATTTCATGCTGATCACGCCTGTCAAACTCATTTTTTGTTATTTTCAAAAATAAAATTGTAAAATCGATTTTTTGACTCAGCCATTTGCGGGCTTAGCAACCTACACAGATCGAACCGCCAAGTCGAGAGGATTCCAAATTTATGTTTTTAGCGATATCGGTGCCTCGAACTCGAAGATTGAAAGCAAAAAGTAATCAGAAATTGACAGCAAACGGGTCGCATCTCCATCTCAAGGCGCTTCCCAGATCTCACGTGCGAGAGACCCGGCGAGAGAGCAGGGAGAATAGAGAGAGCGGAGAGAGGGAAGAGGTGAGAGAGACGGAGCCGGGGAAGATGGGAAGAGGGTGAAGAGTAAACAAGTGGAAGATGAGCGATTTCAGCTCCAATCTAGATCACTCTTTCTTTTCAATCTTCGAGTTCGCGGCACCGATTTCGCTAAAAACATAGATTTGGAATCCTCTCGACATGGCGGTTCGATCTGTGTAGGTTGCTAAGCCCGCAAATGGCTGAGTCAAAAAATCAATTTTACAATTTTATTTTTGAAAATAACGAAAAATGAGTTAGACAGGTGTGATCAGCATGAAGTTCTGCCCAGGAGAACATTTTCTCGTATTTTTAGCGATCTCGTGGACAGAGAAATCATTCAAAAACTGATTTCGACGTGGCGTCATCTGAAGCCAACGGAGGCTCAATATTGAAAATGAGTATGCCCATCGTAATCAGCACCCTCGAGAACCCCAAAAACTGTTGTTTCAGGAAATTGACCTTTTTGAACTGTGCCAGACCCGGCCGGATCTGCTCGACTCTCTCGCGAACGGCTTCATATGCAGTTATTTGGACTGCGAAACGACCGTGCGGATGAGAAAGGTATCCATAGCCGTCTCTTGTTCTATTCTTGGCAGTTTAGAGCAGTCAATCAACCAAAGGAATCTTAGACGCCTATATCATTAGAACACAACTCGGTGGAATTCAAATGTTTCAAATCAAAGGAACAGTAAGTGAAGGTCTACAGGATACAGGTAACAAATGCATTTTTAGGGAAATGATTCGAAAATCGGAATGCGATTTAACAATTGGTACGATCGTCGCATTCTTTTGAATTGCGCAACATCGGCAGTTGAAACTTTCGAAAATCCTCAGTTCGCCTCTGAGCAATACCATTCGCACGAAGGCTATGTTCGTTATAAAACTACCATTCGAAATCCGTTATTGATTATTTCTTTTAACAGGGTCTCTATATAGAATTGGAGGTCTCTCGCTTGAGACGATTACTTGATTATCTGAAACCTCTGATTAGATGCAAAAATGTCCGCATTGTTGAATTTTCCAATAACAATAAGGAGTTTTTGGACATTTACTCCAATTTTCTTCAAGGAAAACATGCTCACAGCATTTGTTTTAACCCTGATGAAATGGAAAACTTGTGGGTGTTTTCAGAGATCGAACATTTTGAATAAATGTTATTCAGGAACCGTTGCCTATCTATAATCGAACAATTGAACCCCACGAATTTTTCTTATATAGAGTTTACGAAAGGAGACTTTACGAAAGGTTGGAATTAAATGAGCTATCTAAAATTAAATTTGTTCTCTATGTTTTCAGAAGTTGCTGAATTTCTACTGCGTGTTTCACAGATTGCTAAATCAATCTATATTTTTCATCAATGTGACGAATACGATAACGGCAATCCACATCCCGACATTGTTCCGTTTATTAAAGCCATGATGAGTAGATGCGAACAACTCAAGATAGTGTTATTCTGTAGAAATTTCAAAGACTCGCTTACGGACTTGGAGAAGCTGATTCGCGTAATGGTAATTGTCAACGATTCACATAATTAATTTCGTATTTAGTTTCTCCATCAAACAGGCAAGAAATTACGCTTGGCACGTCATTTTCACATTGGACCGATGGATACTCAAATTGGAATGTACAAAATTTCTGCCTCCGATGATTGGTTGTCGTTCAAGCACATTGAATGGATTGAAGCAGATACAAGATAAACTTTGAGCGCATTTCATTGATACTATCGAGTTCGTTGGCTAACAAAGTGTACCTGATCCAGTGCTTCTTCATACTTTTGACAAACATGATATAAAATGTTCATTGTTTCAAAACTCGTCATCTTTTCTCTGCCGTAATAGGTCGTGTGTTTTCAAAGGCAGAAAGTCTGCTATAGTTCTCTCCAATGGTCGATCGAAGACGTTTTCTGCTTCTGAATCTTCAATTGTGTCGTCATCGCTTTCTGAATCCTCGTTGAACTGCCACTTGACTTCAGATTCCTTATCCCTCCTAGCTCGTATCCTCGATCTTTGGTGCCTTCGATTATTGCATCGAAGCATCCACCGATTGTACGGGTGCTCTGGCCTCTTATCCTCGACGAGGCGCAGTATGTTGTAGCGAATGTGGATGGGCTGGAACGGGAATCACACTTGTATCTTCCCAACCGTCCGATCTTTGAATGTAACATTCGAATCTATTGTACCTGAAACGGCGCTTCTTCAGCAAATGGGAGGTTGAATCGGGCGCGAAACTCGGAATCTGTTCGCGGACGCTTTGCATGCTGTGTGTCCCTAATATTACACATTCGAGGGCTAAGACAAAATAACACACACTGACCGGTCAAGAGTATCGAGATGCGCGTGTTTGTGCTTCTTGTGGATCACAGTTCCATCTCGGAGCACGTCGAAATAGGCTTCACTGTAAAATCAAGGATCCTCGAAGGTATAGATGCCAATAATCCGGGGGCTGTCGTGTCACACACGTTTGTATCTATCGCCTGCTACTGAAATAGGGGAGGGGTGAAATACGGTGGCCGGCTTTTCGAATATGCAAACTTACACTGGAGCATCTTCAACATAACTCATTTGTCGCTCCCAACCCCACGGCCGCTGGAGTAGCTGCAACAAGAATACGTGCCTAACTTCCTTTTCATGCCGACATATTTCTTGTAGCAGCTTATAAATTATACTGAGACAAGGCGCTCATATCCCTCGTTCATAAGCTGTGATATAGAATAGAAGCAGACCTGCGGCATTCTGTTGTTGAGGCTGCAAGTGTGTACCGAGACAGAGACTCGCAGGCGGAGAAACGGGTCCTGCAGAAATCAAATATCAGTATGTCACTCATGCTTCAAAGCGAACAGTCTTCCTAAGAAAACCTACCTGAACGTCCTCAATCCTTTCTTCCAACATCTCTGGTATTGTCCATCTCCTCTTCTTGTTGAGAGAGTATGGCACGAGGAATTCATCTACTCCGAAAGGATCCTCTCGGAACAACGCGTCGGTGCGAAATCCGCGCAACCTCTGAAGGGATTTCGTTAAGGAATACGAGTAAAAGTCGAATTACGATGATTGGAATTTCGAGATTTACTAATGAACCGAACATCTCTCCACTGCCAGTTCGGGTCGTCATCGTGCCGCTCGGCGAAGCGGATGAAGGAATCCTCTTCTTTTACTACCTGAAATAAGATTAATCTTATGAATGAGATATCTCTAACCTTGAGTATAACACAAGGGCCGGCAATGGAGAGATGTATCTTCCTAGAGCCCTTCTTGCACTTCATTACGGAATCTGGCGTGAGGAAATGGTCTCACTATCTCTATTTTCGACGTGCAAAAACAAGAAATAAACACATTGCGGATTATTGCACAACTCTGATGCATTTCACAACAAAGGAATAGTTTGATCTCTTGCCCAAATTTGCATTGAAATAGGTTAAAAGTTCGAAAAATCAATCCCAAAATGATGCCGATCTCCCTGAGATCAGACGGAAATGGCACGAATACATCATCGCTCATAAAAATTCTGTAAGCCTTCGAATTCTGAGTCAGCCACACCCTTGCTCCCTTGCTCGTTCTTTCTGTAGTCTAACTCTCTCTTTCTCTGCTCTTCCCTCTCCGCGCTTCATAACGCAAATATGCTGAAGAAACATCCACATTTTTCTAGTTTTCGCGCTTATTTTCATGATTTTATCTAGTAATTTAACAGAGCTTATGGATCTAGTTTAATCACGTTTTCCTCCCTGTTAGTCTTATTGTTCGCGCTTTATCGCGATGAGTCACACGGATTGTGCAAGATTGCACGCCCTCCCTCTCTCCCCTTTTCTACCCCCCTCGTTCCCTCTCTCCATTCACTCTTCCCTCTTCCTCCCTACCCTCAAACTCGTGCTCGAGTTGAGAATTCAATTCAACCTCTATAAAATTTGAGATGGTATCGGAATGCCTGTCATACGATTTTTGATCTTTTACTCCTCCTTCCCTCTCTACCCATTCACTCTCCCGTCTAACTCGTGCTCGAAATGAGAGGCTCGATAACTTTTGAAAAGGTTTGCGGGATTTTTGAGCATTAACCCTTTCACTCCTCCATCCTGTCGTTCTTTTCTTGTCTCTAGTGTTGCTGGAGAGAGCACGCATCCTTTCTTTACACCCCTTCTCGTTTCTGCACTCTAAGTAATTAGAATGTGTTGTGCACGTCAATGCTACTCTCTTTCCTTCCTTACGTCTATTCCACCCTCTCCCTCCACGGTAGTCACTGGCAACATCTGTGGTTGGGCCTCTTTCCTCTTTCCTACATTCTTGACCCGAACCTATCATTTTCCTCCGCTTCTCCATGATTTCCCCATCATTAGAGCCTTTTCCCGCCTTTTCGTCTTTCAAGAAATGTTGACTTTCCTATTTCACACGTCTGTAGTCTCTCTGACTGATGAGAGAGCGCGCGAAATGGAGAGGATCAATCATAATCGCCTCTTTTCTTCAGATGAAGTGCAAGAAGGGCGACCGCCGGGCGCATTTCCACCTGGTCGGCCCGTCTCTGTTGATGAAGGTAAGCTAACAAGTTTTCTTGATTTGTTCGCGTTCCACCGCCCTAAGAATCACTATCTATTAGGTTAGAGAAACGTACCGGGGAGATCAAAGATCAAAGAACATCTCGTCTCAGGTAGTCAAGGAGGACGATTCGTTCATTCGCTTCGCCGGCTATCACGATGGGAACTGGCAGTGGGAGAAGGTGAGGAGTTTCTGAATGATCTACAATGCCAACTCCCTCTCTCTATTAGAATTAGTGAATGCACCGTAGGGTTGGATGCACACCGACACATAGCTATAGGAGAATCCTAGAGCAATTGGGAGGGGTGGTAGAACTAAAAAGTCGCCGAATATGCATCTAGCCGAATATTCGAACTCATCCATCTTTCCAATTAATACATTGCAGCGCCTCCGCGACTTCAACACCGACGCACTCTTCCGTGAGGACCCCTTCGGCGCGAGGGAATTCAACATCCCCTACTCCCTCGGGAAGAGGAAGAGGTGGATGGTTCCCGCTATGCTGGAGGAGCGAATCGAGCAAGTTCAGGTGAGTCTTTTATGGGGCACTGATAAGGGAGATTGGGGTTAGTTAGTGGTGTGCGATGGGACTGTATTTCCTACTCCCTCGGGATGAGGTGGGTGGTGCTAGGAGCAGATCGAGCAGGTTCAGGTAAGCATTCTCTCAACATCACCTTCTCTCTCCTCAACGAGAGAACGGCAGAATGCAGAGAAAATGATGTTCTAGCGACTTATCATTCAATATAAGGCCGGTCACAAGTACATATTTCTCAGAAATGTGAACCATGGGGATTTAAAGACTTTTCTGAGAACTCTTATAATGGACAATTCGTTCAGGACCCCTCCCTCTCCCTGCGAGTCTCCGCCTCAATCCACACCATGAGCACCAATGGTCAACTGCCCATCCTCCAACGACCTCCTTGGGGATGGAGATATGGAGTCAGCCAGATCGAGGAGTTGCCTACGTGAGTCGCCTTAGTTATTCCATGCTAGGATAGGGTACTCGAGACCTGGAAAGGAATGGGGCTGGGGTAGCCGCTGTAGGGATGATACGGCGTGAGCCAGGTCGAGGATATCCAGATCGAGTAGTTTCCAACGTGAGCCTTAGCATAATGTGATCTACAAAATGGCCTAATCGACTCGGCTGTGTCTCCCGAGATTGCCTAGCAAGGTGCATTCCTTTCAGTGAGGAGTACCACGACGTCCTTCGCGACGGGAAGGTCAAGCATCGCGTGACCAAGCATTCAACGCTGATCACGCTTGATCGGTTAGTCCCGTCTCTCCATTCATACATCTCAAGACAGAGCGAGATGTCATTAGTTAGATCTGAACTATTGTAGAATAAAAATAGGTTATTTGTTTCAGTGACGAGAAGCCCAAGAAGAAGAGGAGGCCCGAGCCTGCTGCTGTCGTTGAGCCCACCGCCAATCTCCCCTACGACAAGGACGCCAGATTCCAGGTCAGTTGGCGTATCGTATTCTACCTAGATACCATCTATCGTTTCTGAATGCTGCCGCAATTGTCTATAGTCGTAGCCCACCGTAATCTACCTTCCCAGACCTGCCCTAGTAGATGAAGGCGACTTTAATCTACCGTAGTGACTAGTCTACCATACACCTTGGTGAATCAATCACATCAAATCTTCTCTTCAGAAAGCGCATGTCCGCTACAGCGTGATCAAGATGACGCACGACAAGAGGCCGGTGCACGTCCACAATATGTAAGTTATGAGAACATATTATCGCCTCCATTGACATAATTGGGGCACCATTCTGAGTCTAGTTCGCATTAGATATGATCAAAAACAAGGAAACCCTCCCTCGTGAACATAGCCTTCTGAACGAAATCATCAGGTATCCGGGTTTCAGGTTCTCAGTAAGTTGGAACTTTGGGACTAGACTTGAAAGGCAACTAAACAATGTTGCGTAATAGGAAAATGAACCGCGCTTTTCACGAGAGTGAGCGTAGAATGAGGAGGGCGAGGAAAGATTTTCCTATTATACAACATGACTTTGAAGTCTATTTGGGACCCTTTCCAGGCCCCGGTACCAGCGATGGTGGAGAGAGTCGGCGGGTCGGTGCAGGTTAGGCCCTGTCTCTCTTGTGGATGATACTTCCCCTGACTTAGTCATAAACGCAATCAAATATCAGATACTGGGTCAACCCTTACCAACCTATCGACTAATTACTGTAAATACAGTCCGAAGTTCAACCACTACTGGCAGTACGACCCCACCCGGCGCGACAAGGCGAGAGAGAAGAGGGAGCTGGTCGGGAAGGAGATGAGGGAGTACAACAAAGTGGAGGAGGACCTTGAGGATGCTATTGACGTCGAGGAAGAAGTCGAGGTCCCTATGGAGTTTACGTTGCTGGATTGTGTCGTCTCCAAGGTGAAAACGAGATAGATTGATTCTTTAGGTAGCAACAATAAAATTAATTTCAGAAACCCACGAAGAAGTCCAAGAAGCACTCAGACAAGTCTCGATTCGTCGATGACTCCCTCAAAGTAAGGTTCGCTTTCCCCGAGAAGGAGATTGTTGATGAGGAGGATGAAGACTTCGAAATCGTTCCTCACTCCGAGCAGCGACTCACTGTCAACGAGCAGTTGCCATTCGAGGAGGAGGAAGGATGTTGTCCCATTTGCATCGAGCCCTTCTCGAAGCAGGTATGTTCTTGAGTATCTTCAAGAATAAGTGGTTGGTCGACCAAATGATTGGATGATGAGAAGATCCGAGATAGACCCTTTCAGTCTCGTCCGTTCGCCCTCGACTGCGGCCATGCCCACTGTGTCGACTGCTGGGTACGACAGGCTCAAGTCACTCTCGATCTGGGAGGAGATGAAGTGGGATGCATGGTGAGAATTTGAAAACGATGACACGGATCACCATCATCAAGAAAGAATGATGATGATTCAAAACCTACACATGACTCTTCACTTCTCATCTTGCAGGACCCCCAGTGTTCCTCTGTCCTCTCAAAGAGTGGTGCCCAGCGACTCTTCTCTCCCGAGTCGCTGTCATTCTTCTTGTCGACCACTCAGGTACATCATTTACTAGATCTCCGTTATCAACTACTACTCCAAAGAGGGATGCATAATATTCAAACACTCCAGGAAGCGCGCATCCGCAAGGGTAAGGCTCGCCGCTGCCAGCAGTGTCGATGGACTGTGGACTACAGCGGGTAAGAACCTTTCATTAGACAATCATCTCTGGCGAGAGAGCGTACAAAATAGAGAGACAGTGATTCATTTCGAAGCTTTCAGTAACAAGTCCGACTCCTGCTCGTGCGGCGCCCTCCTCTGCGGTCTGTGCTCCTCGCTCTTCCATGGGTCCCTTCCGTGTGACAAGGCTGAGCTGTACAACGCGTATCTGAGGAAGAATGGTAAGGAGATCTCGTCAGTCCCAATATCTATTTTAAAACATCCATGAGATTGCTATCCACATAGTCGAATGTTCTCGTTCAGGCATGGACACTATCCTGGGCGACTTCCCCTCTTCCAACGTTGTCACCGAGCTGGTTAGATGCCCGTCCTGCACGACGCCGCTGCAGCGATCCGCAGGGTAAGTGACCAGGGCTTTTAACATCCCTCGACTTCTATCCCAAAGTTAGCTTACAAATGCCCTCTCGTTATATAGGAACCAGGGCGTTCAAAGTTCTATTTAAAAGTGTTCAATAGAGGACACTCAGTAATCCTTCTCATGGTTTGAGTAGATCTGGATGGTGTTTAATGTGAGACCGATGGTTTGATGAGAGAAGGGGGAGAGCCGGGAAGATGAAGGATCTTTATCATCTACAATAGTGATGACAATTCGGCACGTGCCTCTCTCGTTTCGAATGATCTCTCGCCGGTCAGAGAGACGAGAGAGTACGCAAAATGAGGAGAGACGAGTGCCGATTTGTCAACACTAATCTACATTATTTACGAGTGTCATTTCAGCTGCGACCACATGACGTGCGTGTGCGGGGCGTCCTTCTGCTTCCGCTGTGGCAAGGAGAGGGACGTGAACCATGACTTGGGAGGAGCGTGCAAGGCAAAGGATCAGGAGGTAAGCCTGAGTAACCTAGGGATGAAGTACCGTAGGAAGAAAAGGGTACTATGGGTAACGGTAGGGCGATCTAGGGATAGTGATTTTCCAGCTAGATACAGTTGAAATAAGAGGAGTACTCTGGGAATTTAGTAGCATGATGTAGAGATACAGTAGGAGAGGTGCGTGATCCATGACTTAGGAGGAGCAGGAAGTGAGTGATACGGTTCTGAAAAAGAAAACATACAAAGATACTGTAATGGTTCCGTTGTAGTATTGTACGGAAATTGTGAGCGTTCGATTTCTACGAATCAAACAATTGATCGAATCATTACAGTCTGTCGTCCTTCTGGACGTCTTTACTCGCACTGGCGCTAGCGCCTTCTCGAGGAAACTGCTGGCGGAGGCAGTGAGGAGGAGGGTCGAGCTGGGCATGAGGTACGATGGGTTACATGTGGTACGATGGGTTAAGTCTACGGTAGTTGTAGGGTACGGTGGGTCAGAAGATCAGGGTATCTCAGAAAAATCGATAAATAGAGAAGTTCCGTTCAGGAAGCGCGAGATCGTCGGCGAACTCAGCGTGCTGCCCCTGTCAACGGCCAGGATGTACATGAGGAAGATCACGGCGGTGAGTAGACTGTAGCGCATTCGAGATACCTTTATGCACATATGATTAGTGTATCTAGGACTGTGGTGTTGTAGCGATACGAGACTAGGGGAGAACGACTTTATCACATGGTGGTACTAGCGAGCCTGATCTAGAGATAGCCGAAGGCACTAGGAAGGCGGGTGTGGTCAGATGGAACAGATGGATAGTGGGGAGTAGAGATTGGACAACTATTCACGAGATCCTCGTGGATCATGGGCCAATCTATACATACACATAAGAGTATACGGTGGGATTACGGTGAGGTACTGCTGTTGTTACAGTAGTGAAACGGTCGGGTTACTGTAAGGATATTGTATATGGTAGGATACTGTAGGTAGTACTGTAGCCTAGAGATTATGGTAGGATAATAGTATGGTACCCTTTCCAGATCTCGGTCCTCCTCGAGTCGACGATTCTCCGCTGCGACGACCCCCACTGCAAACTTGCCGTCGGCCGAATGGAACTAGCTCTCTATCGATTCCTCAACTCGAAAAGGTACGATAGACTTGAGTTTCTGTACGCAGCGTATGGTTAAAATTTGTACAGTAACTTGAGAGTTGACATTCATGGTATTTCAGTGACACCGGAAGAAACGCCCGTGAGCAACTCATCAAAAGAGCCGAGGAGATGGTCAGCGACTGCTACCGATTCGCCATTATCTACTAATTGTGTTATCGTCTTTCCATTTTCCGTGCTCTTTTAGACCATTGAGTCCTAATCATGTAAATATTTAGCGTTTTTATAATACGTTTGTGTATCCATAGCGAGTATGCATAAGATGATCTCACTTATTATTCCGATATCCACGTACTGGTTTTGTATTGTTTTCGGGCTCAATTCATAGGAACCATTCCAATTTTATCATCAGATTTTTGAATCCATGTGATAAACAGTTTATTGCAAAAACACTATCTACAACTCGTTGTGAACGATATGTGTCTCGGTTCCGGGCAACCTTGTCTTCCTCAGTATTTCTCCCGATACTGACTGGGGAATGGTATCGAGCCAGAGTCGAAGGGATTCGGAGCGATAAGCCTTGTCCCTGGAAACATTATGGTGTCCTCGTGGTTTGAGGTGAAGAGTAGAGCCAACACATGATGTAGCATCAGGGATAGTTCCATGATGTAACTTACATTAGGCTCATGTTCACAGTGATGGACGCGTGCTCGAAGGGTCGCTGCCTAGTGACATGAGGCCAGGAAAAAGAGGGAGATGAGGGGTCACTGAAATGTGATTTTTATGACTGCAGTCAACGACACCAAGACTCAATTCTATTCTCACCCATTCTTGATGAAGTTGACCATAGCTGAGACGAAGTGCCGGCCGAACGCGTGGTCATCCTGCTCAGATGGCTGAAACGGCAATGAATGGATATCGATTGTCGGCTGTATTTAGTCTATGTTTCTTATTTTTTGATAGGGAACACTGCGCTGCCTTGCCCTGCTTCTGCCTTGCGATCTCGCAGAATGAAGAAACGCAATCCCCACTCTGCACCGTAACCTTCTCTCATTGATCAATTGCTCACCTTCAAGGGGTGCAGCACGAATGAGTCAGTGAAGTGTTGCAGCTCGTCTCCATGATACATTCCTGCAACGTATTTGTGATTTGAACCTTTGTAGCTAATCAGTGAAATTCCCAATAGCATTGGATCCACTTTGGTTCCACGTTATGAAAGAGTTGATAGGATGAATAACGTAAAGGCTACTGCTCAATGAATTGTACTGCTGAGTATGTTTACTCTCGCTTGGCTACTCGTATTTCACAATTTGCCGAGAATCGCTCACCCTGCACCGCGAACCCTTCCCTCGGGAAGCTCCTCGTATTGTGCTGCAGGATGTAGAGGAAGGTGGGCCAGTCATTGCCCAGATTCAGACGGACTTCTTGATAGAGAGGGAGGAGGAATTGCAAGTCGGAGTTGAGCTGAAGAGTGGAAAATCATTCTCTTCTGAGATTGTATTTCTTTTGAGATCCCGAATCTCAGTAAAAGGTGGTAAAGTTGTACCGTTATTCTAGACACTTGCGTCCTGCGTTGAGCCACACTTACCTTATGAATCTCAGTGAGTATTGCAACCAGGTACTCTCCATTGCATTATAATGATAAATGGCATAACATAGGGCAATTTATTCTGTGGAGAGCCAATTTACTAACATCGCTGTATCGCTGAACGTAGAACTCAGATCCTCTGCCTTCTTCGTGCCTTCCAGCGTAGAAGTCAATTAGAAGTCTTCGGAAAGATGAGGCTGATCGACCGTGTTCCTGAACAAAGTATTGCTCTTATCATCTTCTTTCCTCAACCATCTGCAGAACGTCATCTGTAACCTCTGCTCACCAATTTTTCGTACCTCATCCGTCACTACCACCTTCTCAATGAAGTCAATGAGGTCCTTCCTCGAGAATGACTTCAGTTCTTCCTTCGTCAAAGCGATAGCAGCAATCCAAGACATTTGCTCGTTCATCACTGAAACGTTCTACATATTTGCAATCATTTTCAAGTTCCATGGGCAACTGATCCCCAAAAGGTAGAAGAAATTTAAGCTTCTGAGAGCATTGGAGACGAAAAGAAGATGCAAGAAGATCATACCAAACAGCGCGCTCTCCTGGTCCGTCGCTCCCGCCAGCACTCGCTTCTTCGGGGCAGTCTTGGCCAGTTCGGGGATGGGGAGAGGGAAGAAGTCGCCTGAGATACGTTTTGTTGTACTCCGAGGTTCAACTTTCGCCTACAAGGTCCTAACAATTTGTTGACGGCGATAGCCATTGGGAAGAAACAAGAATTCAAATAGTTAGCATACCATCAATTCTCGGGTTGTACTTGACGACATTCGGATGCCGACGAGAGGTACCCTGCAATGAAGACTGGTCTGACTCTCTCATTTCGTAATGCTATCTCGTCGGCCAGAAAAGCGAGAGAGCTCAGGAAAGTGAGAAAGACAGCTCGTTGCTCCCTGCAATCGTCGTTGCTCTTCTATCTTTCTCTGATCTTAGTCAACTTCCACCTACAATTTCATCCACAGCCTCCATAATCTCCTCTGGAGTCCGCTGTCTCAGACAGTCCAGGCCGAGTTGAGTGGAAGTGATCGGGCAGCCGAACTCGAGCAGGAGCTTCCTCAATACAAGACTATGTTTTTCTGTGTTGCTTTCTTCTGATCAAGATGAGGTATCAGAGGGCTGTTCTACACGTTTCGAAATAGTTATTTTGAGGGATCTCGAGTCAGGGGATTGGTCGTCTTCCCTTGTCACAGTCGCAATGACTTCCTCAAAGAGATTGTTATCAGATCTACAAGTTGGTGAGTTAGACAGGAAGGCTGAGGGTACATCGCTCATACAATTCTACTAACGCATATTTTCAGGCTATGAGTCACACAAGCTCTACTCCATTTCAAGAACGAATGGTTTTAGGACAAGAGAAGATCCAGTCTTCCAATATGTATAGAGTTTCAAAAACAAACGAGTACTCGGCGAGAAATCTAAACGAGTACTCGTTTGCCGAGCCATTCGAGTACTCGTTATGCTCGCGAGCGGTTGTCGGAGATGAAATCGAGTACTCGTCACTCGCGAGTACGTGGATTTCGCGAGTACTCGCTTCATTCTGCTCATTGGTGGCTGGGGCGGGCGGTGGATCCGAGTAATTTTTCACTCTTTTCTCACCCTATTCTCACACCGACCGCGCGAGTACTCGCTAGAGAGTGGGAAATGAGCTCGCCGAGAACGAGTACTCGTTTGGATTAGCTAAACGAGTACTCGTTTTCGCGCAATCACTCGTTTTCGAAACTCTAAATATGTACCTTTCAAAGAAAGAATGAAAAAAACCCACTTGCTCTCCTCCACGACCATCTCCGACTGCGCGAACTCGGCCAGGGAACTACCCGAGAGGAGGATCGACTGAGAGAAGAGGGCTGGAAAGATTTTGTGCTGATTCATTTCATAGGAACATCTTCATAATCTCGGTTCGTTTACTCTACATCCACAATCTGTCTCCACGGAACAAGGTCGGATGAGAACTATTTCGCAACATATCGTCTCTGACATAACACTCGCCTACTTCCGTTTCTCATCCGACCTAGCCGACTCCACGATTTCTTTTCTGTCGATTCACGGGTATCACGATTAGAACCTACTTACTATTCGAGTGGGGCGAAAACTGCAGTGCCGAAGCCGACGCGGATCCCGCTGAGTGCCCGGCGACTGTGATGCGGGAGATATCGCCACCGAAGGAGGGAAGGAGCTAAAGGAAAAAAAATATTGATGAACAGTTTGATGTAGAGGGCTGTTGAAAATATGATTGAGGTGGCTTCATTTACCTCTCGAGCGAATCGCAGAGCAAGCGTCTGGTCCCACAGACCCATATTGCCCGGAGCGGAGGAGTCACCGAGAGAGAGGAAACCTGGGAAGGATGTTTTCAGCCTGAGGGGCCTCTTACTCGAAAGAAAAAGAGGGGAATACTCACCGAACGGACCCAATCGGTAGTTGATCGTGACCACAACGATGCCTTCAGATGCCACCTTCTCGGAGAGGGTTTTGTAACTGATAAGAGCAATAGTTTTAAACATATTCAATGCAATTTCCCATATCCAGATTGAATAGAGCGATGACTCGAACTTCGCATTCAACTTTCTTACCCGAAATAAGTGCTCGACCCAGCCTCGAAGAATCCTCCGTGGATGTAGAAAAACACGGGAAGATTTGCCTTCTGGAGTCGGATATTTATAATTGATTACAGGGGTCTCTTACCCTAATCTTAGGCGTGATAATGTTGATAAAGAGGCAGTCTTCCGAGTAGGTTGTGCCCTGGAAAGTCGATTCAACATTCCATACCAATCGGTCTTTTTTTGTAAGTTCAGAAGAGTGAAATTATATGAAAATTTCGCATTGCAGAAATGAAGAAAACGATAGAATTGGACGAAACCTCACAGGAACGTGCGATGCTGTGAACGAGTTGCACGAATCTCCAAATTTCTTGGCATAAATGAGTTTAGGAGCCCACTTATCGACCATTTCCGGTTTCTAAACATAAAATAACAATAAATAAAATGAACAATGGTTTTAAATTGACTACCTCGAATCTGCTACTCCCACTCGTCTCTTTACCATAGCGAATGCCTAGGAATACTTGCGTTGGGATTCCTGCAATTAAAAATATTATCGTTTGCAATTCCTGTTATTCCCAGAACTCTCTTCATTAAACATCATTAAGCAAGAGGAGATGCATAGAAAGTGAAGATATTCAATATGTTCTTAGACCAGAGAGGTTAGAACAGGAAGAGCTTACCTTTCTCGGTCTGATACTCGAATCCTTCCACCTCGCCAAAGGGCGTGTGAACAACAGTGGAAATGGCGAGTGAAGGTAACAATAGAAAGGATAGTAACAACATTCTGAAAAAAGTGAGCTTTTATTGATTTATTAGCTGAAAAGATAGAATACATTGAAGAATCGACGAGTGATACACGCTGACCTAATGTCATCCAGTGGAATGGTCATCGTTCCTCTTATCTTTCGATGCAAGTAAGCGAAGAGAGGGTGTGACTCTCTCCTTTTCACATGCTCTCTCGCCAGTAGGATACAGTTAGAGAGCAAGTGGAATGTAGAGAGAACAAAACTGATATGCTCACTATATTTCTCTCACACGACGGGAAAGTTTGCGGACGAGACAGTGACCCTCAAACATTGCGAGCTTGCCGTTCCATTTCACCAGAGTTAACAAACACAAACACATTAATACAGTATTGTTACCTTGATTTCTGCAATATTTATCGCATATTGCAAATAAAAAGTGCCGATTTATTCGCTAAAAACTCCACGGGTCATACAATGAAGTCGAATCAAATTCGTGCATACCTATTTGTAATAATCGGATCCGTGCGAAACTCTTATTTAATAACACTCCTCACAATCAATGATATTTCTTGAGATATTGGTTTATACCTACGTATTATCCATTTCAATCACATGCTGTTTCTACTCACAAACATGTTATTGCATCCGAGATGACGCCATCACAATGGTGGGCTTGAAATTGACTCGAATCCAGGGCAACCGTCTCTTCAATTCACACAATCTCTCGCAGCTCTGACCGCTGAGAGAGTGAGCTCAATGAAGAGACGATGTTATCCCTACTTCCAACAACTGCACTCTGCCGGTTACTATGACACTATTATCCTCCCATCTCCAACATCACACACATCCCACCTCTTTCCATCCCCCATGATACGACATTTCCTTAGTTGTACTATAGTAGTATACTAGTTTCAGCCGTTGAGGCAACCACAAACGCATTTATTACTTCCATTTTCCTTTTTAGGATGAATCTGACCGGCAATCCACTGAATTCGCCAATTAATTCATTCCAGTCCATGAATTCTTTCTTGGCGGCACTTGCAGGGAACGGTAAGCACCTTTGTTCGATGAACTAGAGCTCGCCCGGTCGACTAATGAAAGAGTGTGTGTGAGATGAAGAGACGGCGCCCAACTCGAGACTACACTCTAGTCCCGTATTACAGTATCATTTCAGTCGTTCTGTGCAATAACT
>LS572081.1:352178-370932 GCA_900490775.1 Pristionchus maxplancki | reverse complement strand
CGAGAGAATCCAGCCTAGATTCTGAGGGACCAAACATCTTAGACGGTCATACCCATCACACGGCGACCAGTCCGGCTTGGATGGGGATTCCTTTCTTGTTGAGTCGTTGATCGAGACGAGGGGAATTAGGGGAAAACCGCTCTCCATCAGAGCGAATGGAGAGGGGACCGCTCGCGACGACTCACAGAATAGGGAATGGAGAATATTGCAATAAGGCCAAAAATCGAAGAGAATAGGTAGTTAGAAAATCGTGCAGAACTCCGCGCACAAGTGGAACGAATTTAGTGACTTTTATCTGTGATGTTGAGAGTAAGCAAGGTTGTGCAATAGATCAGAGAGATCATTGAGACAGGGCTCATAGAGTGTTCTTTTCGAGATAGCAAAAGATGTTGCTCAGATCTGGATTCGAACTCGGGGATACTCTCAATGGAATTCACATTGTTGTGAATTAGATCACAGAGCTATCGGTCAAAAAGGATCAGAGAAACAGTACACCAGAGTATGCTCAGAAACTTTTTGAAAATGATTGAAAGCACGAGTATTTTATACCGATAGCCGGCGAAATAGCCTTATCACAATGTTTGCGAAACGATAGGGTCAGCAGTCGGATACTGAGACGGTCTCTCCAACCCACATAATATTTCCTTGTTTGAGTCGAGAAATGTGCAAGATCGAAACAAAAAGGCATATCACGTAATGGACTCTGATGAAAGCTACATCTGATGAAACAAGAAGAAAGACATGGAATTAAAGACTCAAAGAAAGGTACAGGAGACTCCACTGTGAAGCAGAGTGAAAGCGTAGGTTCTGATGAAAGATTCATCTGATGAAAGAAGAAGAGGTACAGAAAATATAATCTGAGAGAGACGAAACACATCCTCCTTTTAAAAGCAATCTCTCCGTGGCAACTGTGGTCCACAGTGCAAAAAGTATGTGGAAAGAGGTTAAGAATGAATGGCGATGTTGTTTCGATCACTATGTCTACGGACACAATTTATGACATCTTGACACAGGAATTTCGCAAATAACTCTCTAGACAGGGATGAGATCGTATTGGAAGTACAATACAGGAGATCAAAACAAATGAGACAATCCCTAGTCTGTGGAGTGTCAGAGCACTGACAAGAGAAGAAAGGACAGTGGACTGATAAGAGTAGTGTTAGCAATGTGGACTGTTTCTTTAGTTCCTTGCCCTTTCGAAAATGGGAGCCGTTAGAACCCATGAAGACGTCTTGTAATTGGATTGAAAGGAGTAGGAACAGGCAAAGAATTGATACGGGTAGCGATAACAATGTCTACCGTTCCAATTGAAATGATCTTTGTTAGGAGCACATTTGTAGTTTGTTTCCGTTGAATAATAAAAAAATTAAGGAAGAGAAAAAGCAATTGATCGGTTTTATTGTGAGTGCGATCAGAACTGAACATGATCTAGAATGATAGATGCAAATGTCAGCGAGAGGGGAAGGAACCTTCAAGGGAGGAATGAGTCAAGGGGGCATCTCGGCACTGACCGGCCGTTCGCCCTTTTCTGTTGTAGTCTCTCTCGATTATCTCTCTCGTTGCTCTGCTCTCTCGTTCTGTATGACTAGCGAGAGATCAGGTGGAATCAAGAGACGTTCCTCCTTCTACAGAACGTGTGCGTTGGGCAAACATAGTAAAGTTGATGGTCAGACAGAGTTAGAGAGCAGGGGAAACGAAGAGGGTTAGATAAAGGTAGAGGCCGGGGCGATGGTCTCTTCATTCACTATGGTCTCTCGGAGGTCAGAGAGGATGAGAGATCAGGGGAAATGGTGAGGGTCAGATAAAGGTAAGGGTCGAGCCCGGTCACGCAAACAAATCGATGGCACACTCACGTCGAATCGAGGAGAGATGGAAGCTGACCATGTTTACTTACGATGTTTTCGGGGAGTGGGGAGAACAAATAAGTTGTTCCGCTTAATATTCCGCCCTATCGAATCTGATTATCGATTGGGTTCAGTACCACGGCGTAACAATCTTCAGGCTTGGTTGGTAGTGGGTGTGTGAAACCAAGATACTTCGAGCGATCGAATTGTATATTTTTGTGATTAAAAATTGTTTGTTTATTTATTTTCATATTGTAAAAACAGAAAAAATATAAATTTATATTATTTTACAGTGGAAATGAAATTGGGTGAATGAAAAGTGTGACACAAGGATGCGTGTAAACTCAAAACCACCGTAGTTAATTCATGGCCCGCACTCTGCGTCTCTCGCTTTCTCTTTTTGCGTTCAAAGCTGATTTCCTCATCGTATTGATTAACTTTGTGCTTTAAACATGTTTTTGATCGCGCTAGTCGACGTGTAACGTGTATAAGAAGGATAGGAAGCGATCTCGTGCTTGAATTTCGTGATTTTAGCTCGCTTTTCCAGTGTTTCACTCCAATTTTCACAGATGTCAGACGACGGCGGTTCGCCCGTTGGCTCCCCGCAGGATTTCCAGCCCCAATCGCCTCAGGCAGAGCCGGATTTCATGCCCGAATCGCCCACGCAGTCGCCCGGCGAGCAAGGTAAGCACTTTTTGTGAATTTACGGCATACGTTTTGCTTCAAACAGCGTCAAAGTAGTGTTAGTTGTTTGCTATTACTTTGTGGACATTTTTGCATTATTTAAATTGTTAATTGCTTAATTAATTAATTACCGATGCCTACGACGAGAACGCGCCGGTGAGCCCACCGCAGGAAGAAGAAGACGAGGCCGTTGAGGTTTGTCTTTTATATTTTTCTCTATTCTTCTCATTCCATTCTTCTCCAATTTCATTTAACAAATGACCTGATCATGACAACTTTCTAGTATTTTGCCTCATTATTTTCTTATTTTCGAGAATAATAATATATTTCAGTCGCCCCAGCGCTCGCCTGCGTACTCGCCCCGTGACGGAGAAGATGGAGAGGAGTCACAGGAGCAGATGGAACATCAACCGGTAATTAGACCGATTAATTAACTTAAATAGTTAATTATTTTTTAAATCAATAATCAGATCTCGCCGCGTGACGGAGAAGATGGAGAGGAGTCACAGGAGCAGATGGAACATCAACCGGTAATTAAACTAATTCATTTACTTAATTAGTTAAGTAATTATCAATAAATTGAAGGTCTCTCCCGTGATGGAGGAGCAAGAGGAGGGCGAGGACAGGGGCTACGAGGCGGTGGAGAGAGGAGATGAGGAGGAGGATGTCACGCAGGAGGTAACTATCATTCTGGAGCATTCGTATCGGCTGGATTTGTGGTGAAAATGAGTCATATCCAGCACTTCAAATTTCGTCAATTTTCCCAAACACTTGGTCGTTTATTGCTAAAAAACGAAATTATCGTCCTTAGTTTCACTCTTTTCGTGTATGCTTTTGGAATATTTTGACTACTACTTCCGCTGGCTACTTCCTTCTGTTTGTATAATCCTATCATGCAATTTGTTGTGGAGTATTTGATTATGCTTGACTTCCGACCCTTTTTTTCAATAACAATCGTCGGGGCTGAGCAAAAGTTAATATGAGCACAAAATTGCATCGACAGTATGATTCCCATCTACTGTTGACTGTGAAACATACATAAGTAATGAATGAAATATAATAATAATAATAATAAATAGTATAACAATTGAAATTACAGGACAGCATGCCCGACTCGCCACTGGCGGAGGAACCGAATTCGCCCCTGCCTGCAGAGGGAGGAGAGGATGAGGTTAATTAGCTTAATTAACTTAATTAATTGCTTTATTTTTTAATTAATCATTTTTTAATAACAATTAATTAACCTAATTAAGGACTCGCTCTCGTCGCCGTCGAAGCGCGCGAAGAGGGCGAGAATCGACTCGGAAGATTCGGAGAATGAGGAGGAGAGACCAGAGGAGGACAGGACGCAGTCGGGAGATGAAGAAGAGGAGAGGGACGTCAAGCCGTCGATCAAGGTGGGTTAAAGTTGTGTTGACAAAAATATAGCCTGTCGAACAAATTATCGCCCTGTCCTTTTATCTGATTTGTAGGCACTAGGTCGGATGAGAACCGGAAGTAGGTGAGAGACAACCGTTATGTAAGAGACGGTATTGCGAAATAGTTCTCACCCGACCTAGTGCCGATTTATATGCATTGTTTGTGTATTGGTTAGAAGGCACTTTCAAGTTGCGGGAGGTATATAAGCTCTTGAGTAGCGTGTATTTTAACAGTAGTAGTTCTTTTTTGCATTGTAAAAAGTTAAATAATACAATTATTCAGAAGCGAGTGAGACTCGACTCGGACGATTCTGACGACGACGGGGAGAAGAAGGAGGAGGAAGAGAAGGAGGACGGAGAGGGCGAGGGAGACGAGCAGGAGGTGAGTGCTCTAGGGGCGCCGGGTTAGAGAAAGATTAGGTGTATGGGAGGGGGAGGCGAGTGCTTGTGATAGTAATTTTATTTTTTCACCTGTCGTAAGAAACCACTGTTGATTGATTTGAGCGCAGTGGATGTACAAATCGTGAAACTTCACTGTTCTTGGTGGTTAAAATTCGAAAATGATCAACCATGAGACCCTAGTCTAATAAGAGCCTGTATCAAAGTAAGAACACTATTCTGTAGTATCCACAACGTTACTCGCAAGTTGGCTATCTTATTGTTCACTAGATACTTTATTAGGTACATAGTGAGTACCAAATATTTGGCACCAGGAACCGGGTACCAAAAATAAACCATGTCCATTGGCAGGTAGGCAATCTGATGGCGAACATCTTCGGAGACGAGTCTGACGAGGAGGGCGGAGACAGAGACAAGGACGGAGAGAGGAAGAGAGATGATGACTCGGATGATGGACTGGGAGGAGGAGGAGGAGGAGGAAGGAGGAGTGATGATGAGTACGTTTAGTGGTTGTTTTGTGGCCTAGATGCGCCGGGTTAGGAAGGGGAGACAGGAAGGAGGAGTGTTGATCAGTACGTTAATTTCCTTGTTTAGTGCAATTAGTCGGATGACAAAGTGCTCTAGACGCGCCGGGTTAGAGATATAACAGGATTGAGAAGTCATTGATGATTTGAATGCTTTTTTTTATGATTCCAGGAGATTCCAGGTTTCTCCAAAGCTATGATTTTCAAAGTTTATCCAATATATATTCTGTGATTCATCCATATTACGATCGATATTTAATTAACTTGTTAGTGATAAAAAATTTATTTAAATAAAGATTTATAAAAATACTTATTTGCAGTGGCAACATGGAGTGGGACTTTGACGTGATGCTGCGCAACAAGAAGGCCGAGAAGAAGCAGAGAAGGAAGAGGAAGAGGGATGGAGGTGAGAGTGAGGGGCCGGCTAATAGTACAACCCATAGGTGGGCGCGGTCCAACGGCATGTGCCTGCATTTTTTCAAACCAGGTGGTATGAGGCGGTGGAAAAAAATGTTTTGGTCCTGCTGGCAAAATTTTTTGGGTGGACATGTGGCTGCAATTTTTTGCCTTCCTCTTGCCTGTAAAAATATTTTCGATGGGCCCCTGCCCACGTATGGTACAACCGTATCTGCAAAATAGGAATTTACCGGGTAGCATAAAGTATTTGTGCAAGAATTTGATAAGAAGGCAGAAGAGAAGGGGAGGGCTACGAGCAGAGCTGTTTAATTAACTGGTTGATTGCCCGTTGTATGGGGTTCTCATGCCCAGTTGGCCCAGGCTACGCTTAATATTTGGTTGCAGTTTCGTGTTTCAATGGATGATTTTAGCGATTCAACTATTTTAGTTTTAATTGTATTGGTAATTACAATTGCAGGAATCGACATCATCAACGACGACGACGGCACGATCGAGCACGTGGTTACGGCGATGAAGAAGGCCGCCAGTGTGGGTGTTGTTGTTGTTTTTATTTTTGTTGTTGTTGTTTTGAAAAATAGCTCGCAAAAGGGGATTGCACTGATGGGTTCGACGTTGCATACAATGCTCAAGCATAGATTTGATTGACGTTGCACAATGTTGTAATTGCTGGGGAGGAAAATTATTTTTAAAAAATTGAACAGCTTGTTTCGTGCCACGATTGGTGTTCATGATTGGAGTGGGATGGCGCTGCTCAGTGTTTTGTCGATGGTGGTTGTTTCAAATAATATTATTTTAAACTGCTGCTTTCCTGATATAGTGGGTATTTTTATGCGATGAGTGCCCATGAATAGAGTGCGATGGCTCTTTCGATTGCTGTTCTTTCGATTGGCGTTGAAAAAAAACATCAATATTTCAACTGGTGATCTCGTGCCACGTTGGGTTTACATGATTGGAGTAGGATGGCGCTGCTCAATATTATCGATGTCGAGTGCGCAAATAATATTATTTTAACTGCTAGTCTCATGTTATCATGGATGTTCATATCACGTGGCGAAGCGATGGTTTTGATTTGAAGCTCTCCAGTAGGACTAATAATTTCAATAATTATATTAATAATTCCAGGAGGACCGGCACTCGAACATGGAACGACAGCCGGCGACGAGGAAGCGAGCGATGCTGCAGACCGTGAAGAGCATCCTGCTCAGGGTACGGTAGTTTATTGATCGGGTATGGTAATGTATTTATTGATCGGGGGTACGGTAGTTCCCTGATCAGGGACCCCTAGGGAGGATACGGTAGTCGTTGTGTAGAGGCCACGAGGAAGCGAGCGATGCTGCCGACCGTGAAGAGCATCCTGCTAAGGGTACGGTTGTTTATCGACCTGGGTATGGTAGTTTATTGATTGGATTACGGTGTAACATCATTGGAACATCATTGGATATCGTAATGGGCGATCGATAATCTCGGAATCATAATGTCGAAATCGGCTTTTTAAAAACCAGTAAAATAAAACCGTAGATAAGGAACTTTTTCTCTACAAACGATTCTTTAGACACCGTCGAAATAAGCATTTTTGTTTTGCTCGTTTTCATTCTTTCACTACGGTAGAAGAAACGAAATTTGAGAAACGACGGTTTGTAATCGCCGATCGGGAAGGGAAGGGCCTGCAGTCGATCGATACGTAGGGAGAGACTAGAGAGAGGCGAGAGACAGGCTTTGATCTACCACGGTTCCAGGTCACCGGTTACAAATCGTCGTTCCTCAAATTTCGTTGATCTACTTTCTGTTAGGAAAGGAAATCGATCATTTCGTCATTTCTATTTTCTCGATTCTCTATCGAGAGGTTCTAAAATGGCGGTTCCGTTAAAGAGGTTTTAAATCCGAATGTATTTCCCAATCGTAGTTTTCGATTTTATGGTTCCCAAGTTATCGATCGCCCCGTAATGTAATACTATGAGGGATATGAGAAAGGAAGACCCAGCAGATTGTCAAGGACATTCTGCTCAGGGTGAGATAGAGATAGAGTAGCATACATCCGCCTGCACATTTTTGAATCGTTTTGGTAATGGAACTTGGTCGATTATCTCCTTTGGAATATCTAGCGAGACAAAATGATTGTGTGAAACACGAATACTTCCTCGGCATCGGCTGCACCGAAACGGGTATTGGTGAATGCCGGAATCTGCGCGAATTAGTATTTATCTGGTTCGAATCTGGAAAAAATCAAATTGATGTGATTAGTTAGACGTATAGAGCTTGTTCGAAACGCGAAAAAACCCAGATTAACATGCATTTATTTTTCGGACTCACCTATCGGTAAACCCCAGCAAGCGAAATCGCTTTGATTCTGGTAGTGACTTTACCTTTACCGCGTCTAATATCGATAGGATATTTGTTTCCTGCTTAATTATTTTAACAATGAAACTATTATTAAAATAATCCTTTTGCAGTCCGACCTCGTTGAAACGATGATCGACGGTGGCATGATGTCGGCGATCTCGGAGTGGCTCGCGCCCCTGCCCGATAAGTGAGTTGTTGTTGTTGTTGTTGTGATGAATAATACGTGTTCAGGTCGCTTCCGGCGCTCGAGATCCGCTCCGAGCTGCTCAAGATCCTGCAGGGATTCGCTCGACTCGATCAGGTTTTGTGGTTTTTTAAAAATATTTAACTATTTAATAGCTTAATTATTGGTTAATTGCAAGAGACCAGAAAAGACATCAAAGTGGTACGACTAATAAGACATATAGAACTCGTGTGAAACGCGACATTTCCAAGTTTGCGTATTTGTGCGTTTGCACCTGTGAGTCGCGAGTTTCCTTGGTGCTCTTTCTCTAGACGTGTTCTATTAACTCCAATACTTCGGTTAATTCAACTATAATAATTCAACTTCGGTTAGCTAAAAAAATAAAACTATTGATAACAACAACATCGCAACCACAACAATAATAAAATAATCTCCAGGGCGTGCTGAAGCAGTCGGGCCTGGGCAAGGCGGTCATGATGCTGTTCAAGCATCCGCGCGAGACCAAGGTAAGGAGGAATATTCCGTTCCGTCTATTATTCCGTTCCGCTAAATGTTTCCTTGTTATGAGCTATTCAATAGCATGCGCAAATTACAGCACGGAATCGCGGTAGTAATGAACAAAATGAGTGAGTAGAACAATTTTGTTATTTTAATAATATTAAAATATTTTAATAATTAATATTCAGGAGAACAAGAAGCTGGCGCACAAGCTCATCTCGGACTGGGCGAGGCCGATCTTCCAGGTTGGTTCTTGATTTCAAGGGGACATTGAAACTTAAATGACCCGGGTGCAAAAGAAACATGAACAGATAGAACTATGTGAAGTTGATCTTCCAGGTTGGTTCTTGTTTCATATTCGAAGCATAGTTCAGCCTGGAATAAAATTGTAATAAACATAGGGCTAGGAAGAGTAGATTAGACTTTCAGGTTCACAGGAATTTCACTAACTTACAAGGAAGACTTGAATACACTGGACTTTGAAACAAATGGGGTATTTGGATTTCAGCAGTCTATGATTAGTTTATGTTTGGAGAAGATCCCTGATGTAGTTATTTCATATGCTAATGCTTAAAAAAATTAAAATTCAAAATTTGTCTATTCCAATTCAGATCGACACCGATTTCCGCTCGATGTCGCGTGAGGACCGCATGGAGAGGGACCTCGCACAGGGCGCGAAGCGGAGAATGAGGTGAATCTTCATTCGAATTTTCGAAAATATTAGTCGTTGAATTAGGGGAATAGAATGTAGCGGGAATTAGATGAGGAGTAGATAGTGGAAGGGATCTCGCACAGGGCAAGAAGCGGAGAATGAGGTGATTATGGATTTTAAAAATGGGTTTGGCGTAGGGGGTCGTGGGGGTTAGGGAGTTAGAAAATTTGGGGATTTGTAATAGGGAGGAGTAGGTTTCTCTGGTACAGACATGGAAAAGTCAAGTGATAAAACCTTCACAATCCCGGGTACGTTTATGAAAAAATGTCGAAAATGGGCAAAATTTTCGAGACCGGGGTATGTTCTTGAAGGTTATGCAATTTTCCTCGTAGGTCCAACCAGAGTTTAAAAGGTACCCCAGAATTGATGGTCAAAATAACTCATACCTTGTGGTTTTCTGGTGAAAATTGGCATACCTTGTTGCTTTCAATGAAAAAATGGCCAAAATAACTCATACCTCGATGTTTTTCACTCGATTTTTCAGCTAACATTGTTAATTTTTGATACCCCCTTTCTACTAGTGATGACAATTCGGCACGCGCTCTCTCGATTCGAATGATCTCTCGCCGGTCAGAGAGACGAGAGAGTACGCAAAATGAGGAGAGACGAGTGCCGAATTGTCATCACTACTTTCTACCCTTTTTAACTCTGGGTCCAACCATCCTAAACCGGGTACGTTTACGGATTTTAGGTAATTTTTGACGACCTTTTCCTACTCTGCTCTGGTATTTAGGTTAAAGGAAGTAGATCAAAGGGTTTTTGCACTTTTGGGTTTTCTAATGGTTGTCTTGGGCTGACTAAATAGAAATGTAATTCTGCACTTACAAGAGGTTTCTCTGAAACAGTGATGCAATATGTTAGATCTTTTCTGCAATTGCGTAGGGCCCGTCACGCTTTATGAAACCGCCATTCAATAAGCATCTGCGTTGCAAAATGGCTCGATTCTCTTGCTTTCCCATGCTTTCTCGCGGCCCAGACTGGCGAGATAGCAATAAATGGGACAGACGATTGCTCGATGCAAGGCATCGTTTGGCCACGTCATCAGGCTTCCTGTAACACGCCCGGACATACGTATGGTCATTATGTTTCTCCCCTTCCTTCCGTTTATCGTCTGCGTTTCCTCGGTTCTATTACAGCTTTCCTCCTCATTTTGTTTAAAGGACCAAGCGCTATAATTATCTTGTCATAATCCGAGGAGAATAGTTCCTCTTCTGTTTCCTGTGATTTTAGTTTCAGTGAAGTGGCTGCGGCAATTATGCTGTCATAATCTTGAAATTGTTCCTGATTACTATTTTTGCGGAGCTTTAGTTTCAGAGAAGTGGTTGGCAGCTAAATCACTCCCGCGTGCTTACTACGCCGCATAGTTAGCGCCGTAAACATGTTGTTTGTTGTTGCAAATTCCCCGCGTTAGCTACTGGGAATTTGAGGCCTCAGAGTAGTCTGGGGTGTTGTGGGGAACGTGCTCCCTTACGCTCCCATCCTATCTCGTTTCTCTGACCGACCAGAGAGCATTAGGGAATAAGAGCGTCAAAGAAATGCTCGGGGAACAAGGTTCCCGGCGGTATTTCGAAAGGCGTAGTTCGTAGCTTGTAGTTCAAAGTGTGTGTGGTGCTTGGGGTAGGGAAGTGCAAAGATTTCTGATGAAATGCTCTCGAGCCCCTGTCGTTCTGTTCAATCTCTTCCACTCCAGATGATGTTAAGAGGCGGAATTGCGAAAATTATCGCTTTCAGATGCTTCTTTGTTGATCGCCTTTATTTGTGTCTAGCTAGGAATAGTTAGCTTGTTCAAACAAAAGTAGACTGTAGTTGCGCGTCACTTTTCGGCGCAATCTGCGCTCCTTTGAGAATCAGAATGGGACTGAAAAGCGCTCGAAATTTTTTCATCTCCAGAGGTGGTGATTTAGAGCGTTCTCGCCTTTTTCTCTCAGTCTACGCAAGGGAATCTCGCGCCTCTCACCCTCCGTTTCCTGCCCCTTTCCCTCCCCCTTTCTATTGGTTTCTGCGAATAATTGCGAGTGGCTGCCGGACATGTGATACTGGTTCCCGCCACCCTTTGCTCACGGCAGTTTTCCAGCCGGTTAGTCGGCGTTTCGCAGTAGTAGCAGTAGTTTCCCAGCCAATTTTACGTTTCGTCGACGTGATTTCTGTTCTTTGAAAGAGAAGAGAAGCCATTGTGGTTCTTTGATACTGGGCGGCGATTTATTCCGCCCAACTGCCCCCGAAAATGCAACGCAAGCTCGGATTACACACTTGCGGCCAGAATTTCTGAACGCACGCACGCCTACTGTTTCCGATTTGGGCCTTCAATTCCCTCCAGAGATGTTTGCTATGAAATGAATCGCTCTGTCGGCTTTCGAGGGCAGATATAGCGAAAAAGTGGGGGCTCGAGGGGTTCCCCCGACCGTCAAACTGTCTCGACTCTCTTCTCTTTGTCTGCTATTTCCCTCGCCTTCTTTCTCTGCTCCTCTCATCCTCAGTTTCTCGCACAGCAGACTTCAGCTATACTGAGAGCGGACTGGTCGGTCGGACTCTATGGTCTCAAGACCAGATCTGATGTGGTGTTTCTCTAAACGCTCGACTTGTTTCGGTTCTTGGCCTTTTTTCACTCCAAACCGCCCTAAACGAATATCACTACTACAATTTGTCCTCCATCTATGCTCTATGGCCTCGAGACCAAAGCTATTGCGTTGTCGCGAGCTAGACTCTGAATTGATGTTTGATGATGATGATGTTGCGGATGTTTATAGTCATCTCATTTCTGGCCTATGGCTCTTTTATATCGCTTCCGCATCTGTGGCTGTATTGTGCAATTATTGTTCGCAATAACTTTTCGCACAGGAGATTCTGTGCTTCAGAACGATAGTCGGGCTCAACTGTCATTATGTTATCCACCTCTCTCCTTTTTCCGCACGCGCTTTTTGTTTGTTCCGTGAGCGGCTACCGCAGATCACGGGATTTTCCCTTCTTCTTCTATGTTTTTCGAAGATGTAATCTGTAATCAGAGATGATGATCTTCTAAACTTGCGCGTTGAACGTTACTTGAATGGTCTCTGGCCTTCACTTCTTCTGTTGTGCTCTTTATTTGGACTGAAATGCTCACATTCTCATGATTGTGACTGGATTCAGTGCTTGGTTTCCGAGAAATTTGGACCTGTCATTTCTGAAATTTCTGGTTCTGAAGTTCCTTTCACAACTCATTTTTCACAGTGCTGCAAGTGTCAGCTCACGTCACGGACAGAGATTGCGAAAATGAGTGAAAATAAGAAAATAGAGGCGAATGAGTGTAAATATTGTCACTGGCGTACTCGCTAGAGATGCGCTCACAGCTGGGAACATAGATGACACACGGGGGGGGGGGGGTGGTACGGGTGATGTGGGTGTCGTGGTTATAGTGGTTGAAATTTGCATACTATGCTTGAGTCTAGGGAAGGTTGATCAATGGTTGCTGTAGCATGGGACCATCATGGTAATTCGTGGCGATGGGTTAGTGGAGCAAGAATCTATTATGGATAAGGGGGTGTATCGTGGTGAACGGGTGTTTAAATGAATCTACTGTAGGGGTAAATAATTTGCATTCGGTATTCGCCCATCCTTCCAGCTCGGACGAGCCGTCGTCCTCTCGCGGCGGCTTCCGTGACATCCAGGAGGAGCTGCGACCGGGCATGAAGGGATACATCGGGCGGGCGAGAGTGCCCAAGATCTCGTCCAAGGACTACGTCGTGCGACCGGCCAGTCTGGTCGAGGGATCCTTCAAGGTAGCCGGGGTCGCGGTTTAGGATGAGAGATTACGGTAGCAGCCCGGGGTCACATACTAGAATGTTTTTTTGTCTGTGGGATATTAGGGGAAATGGGTTTTGGAATTCTAACAATAAGATGCTGTAGGCTGTAGTCTCCGAGGGCGAGTTTGCACGTACAATATTGTGTGTGTGCTATAGGGTTGACACTAGCCATTTTATTGTCACAGCCAGACTACGTAGCACATCCTTCCATCCCCACTCCCGGTTACGGTAGAATCGATTGGGTGATAGGATGGTTCCTCTCCTCCAGGGCGAGCGCAAGGGCAAGGGCAACGAGCGACTGGACAGAGCGACGCGCGACTTCAAGGAACGCACCAAGGCAATGAAAGCGAAGAGAGCGATCGGAGTGTCGATCGAGGGCAGAAGAATGGAGATCTAAGCTCCGCCCCTTTTCGTGTATTTTCGAAAATCAAGCCCCGCCCCCTTTTCCTGTAATCACCAGCAACCAATCAATCAATAAATTGCCCCCACCCCTATTCAAGGACCCCCAAGCTTCATATTATTCGCGCCCCCCAATGGAGGCTGGATATTGAGAACACCGTTTTAGTGATGATAAATTGACCACTTACTAGTTATTGAAGAAGGTATTTATATTCGGTTCTGTGCGCGCGTGAGAGACGAATCTCGATTAGAGAGATGGTTCTGATTTTTCCTGTAGATCCTCCCCCCCCCCTTGATCCTTCTTTTTATTTTAAATCTTTTTTCTTCCATTTGAAGCGCCTACGTGTAGAGATGTTGTACTGTTGCTCTGTCGGTCACTGGGATACTATGGTTATGTCTGGCTTTCCGTTCCTTCTTTCCTTTCTATATTTGTTAGTTTCCACCACCCGTGAGAAGATCACATCAAAAAAATGTTCGCCTCTGTATTTCTGTTTCTTCTTCCAAACAAATCAAACTTTGACCCGTGTTCCCCCCAATCGCACACAGTTTTATTGTTGTATTTGTGTGTCACCGAGAGAAGCGAGAATAAACGTAAACCCCCGAGATTCCGCGATTCGTGTGATATTGTGTGGTACCGTGAATCCGCGCCGAGCCGCGAGGCTGGATACCAAAGAGCAAACCGTCGTGCGAGAAAGATATTTTGTGCATGCTCTCTTCGTTTCGAGTTGTCTCTCGCTCTGTCTGATTATTCTTGCCACTATAGCCTCGCTCTTGTAGAACATTTTGTGCAGGCTCTCTCAATTCACCCTTATATCTCGCTCTGTCTGACCTGGGAGAGACTTCGTCCTTATCTCTTATCAGTAGGCCTAATCATGCAACGATCACGTTATGCCCACGATTAGAATCATAGTGTGCAGAGGTCGCTGGAGCGGAGAGATTCCCTCGTCATTCCTGACTTCGTTGCGAGTTATTTGTGAAGTTACTCGCTCCCTGGCCATGGCTCCGTAGTATTTTGGCGGAATCTGCGCCGAGGTTCCGTTTGTCGAGTGTTTTGAGTGAGATTGCCCACTGTTCATAGACCAGTTTATCTGATACCTGAAGATGAATGAAGTTGACTGGAGTAGGTTGAGAGTTGTGAGGGAATTTCCCGAGATCGCGAAACTCAACTGCCCTCCCACTCTGTTTGTTTGCGTAGTTTCTCCCCCGCGGAGGTGTGCTTTGAAGAAAAAGGGAGAGATTTCATCTTGATTGACCGTCTGATTGGCGATTCTTTGCTGTTTGTGATCTCAAATTCAACTTCTCAAATAAGAATTGCGCAAATAACCTGCAAATTCAAGTATTAGGGAATTTTTTGGTGTTTTTCGACCTATCCTAGGCATGTTTGTGTTTCTGTAGCTCAATTTGCATTAACCATTGTCGCAAAGTATCCTTGTTTACGGCTAATCATCCAGGATTCTGAATCGTCTGATTGGTGATTCAGTCGCGCGTGATCTCTGATTCCACATTTCTCCCTATTAAATGCTATCGTCTTACTTTGAAGCCGCGACTACCCTTGTCAGCACATCAAACAAACGGGCTAACTAGAAATGAGTAGTAAGGGGAAGTGGAGAAGCGCAAATAGTCTTGTTTTGTTTAGTAATAATGGTTCATTTATTATTGTTATGATGTTTGCTAGAAATAAGATTTTTGCATCCGATGTGTCAGATTTACATAGAATGCATTCATTTTCTGCACGTAATCGCCCTTTGTTCCATGCCGCAAAGCGCTGTCATCATTGTCATTTCGTGAAATATCATCGTTTCACACGCCCACTTTTCGAAATTCAGGCTCCGCCCACTTTTCGAAATCACGAATTCAGGCTAAAGCTCAACGACAACGCTGGCAGCTCGTCGGGCAGCAACAACGACGGTGGTAGGTCATCGAAAGCGGGCGAGGCGGATAAGGAAAGCAAGAGGTGGCAGGGAGGGAGAAGGTGGGTGGGGATAACTTTTTTTTTAAAAATTATCTTACAGAATACCTTTACCTATCCGTTTATTGGATAGCTCACAGTATCGTAGAAATTTAGAGCCTGAATTGATCATTCAAAGCACAAGCGTTTTACTGTAGTTTGACTTGAAGAACTGGATACTGTAAATATTGATTACTGTTTAGAAAAAAGTATATTTCCAGCACGCCAACCCGACTACGTTAGTCTACGGTAGGGGATGACGTCCCGCGACGCGATCCACCCGCTGCGGAGGAGGAGGGAGGGCGGGGGCAGGGAGGAGAAGCTGTCCTTCCTGCAGGACTTCGGGCTGTATCAGGTGCGTGAAACAGTAAACAATAACAATAATAACAACAACAATAATAACAACAGTAATAATAATAACAATAACAACAACATTCAGATCTGCCTGCTGGCGGCGACACAGATCTCGTACATGCCCATCGCGGCGAGCATCCTGTCCACGTCGTTCATGAAGATGGGCGAGGTGTGTAATTTAATCTACCTAAATTAAGTGTAAGAAGCACGAATTAGCCTGGGTTTAAGAGATTTGTGGAGAGAAAAATCGACGCAGAATTGAAGAACTAGCGAGAGTAGGCTGATGACTGCTCCGTGCGACATGTATCCGCTTGGTTCGGATCATTTTGAATTTGTCTGTATTCGTGTGTGATATTTTGTGACAACCACGATGTTTGCCTCGGATTGAAACTAAAATGAGCTTTTCTGAAAGAGTGCGATATTGTAGCCGCACGGGAAATTGAAGTTTTGCTAAACGACAAAATGACAAATTCGGAAAGTGTTTCACGCAAGCGCTTATGAGATTTATTTCCTAGAATCCATCTCCGAGAGGCTGTAAATTTGGGTTGTCGAGTACAAGGGGGCGTTTGATATCAGCCGGGAGGATGTATCTTGAAATACAAATTAACAGTAAAACCCAACTGTTGCAGGGCTCATGCGCACTGGTGCTGGAGGCGAGGAACAGCTCGACTTCAGTCGGTGCCAACGGAACCAGCGGAACTAGCAGATACAGGGCCGGTGAGTAGTGGGGCTTTTATTTATGTACTAGGTGGATGCTGCAGATCGAATTTTCCTATCTCACTAGGCGTACAACCATTCATTGCAACCAAAACCATGCTGCCGTGCTTTATAGAATATTCCTCTTTCACAGTAATTAATTTAGTTCACACTCTAAAAAAAATACATGGTAGCTTCTTAAACATCTATTCGCGGGCATTAGTTGCTGTATATTATAAATGAAAATTGATTACAAAAGATAATCGATAATGCGCAGGTACCGTACCCTTGGGCGAGTTCCACTCGCTGCTGTCGCTGTGGGACCTCGACTGCACGCAGCACGCCGTGACGATACAGACGGCGATCAGCACCATGGTACGGTATGGGTGAAGGGGGATACGGTAGTTCGGAAGGTCACGTTCAATATTAACCAATGGAATTATAATAGCTATCAGCACCATGGTTCGATAGAATACGGTAGCTATGAAAAGCGTGATTGATATCGGGAGAAATTGCCTTGATAGCTTATGAAAAACCGTAGTTTGTCGGATTTTGCCGTCTCATTTACAACTAGGCCCTTAATTGCTTCATGAAGGCATGATAATGTTGCATGAACGCAATATTGCAATTGTGAAAGCAGTCATCATTTAAATCAACAAAATTGTAAAGTCAGAATTTCCTTCAGATCATGATCGGCGGGCTGGCGGGCGCGTGCATCTCGGGCTACGTGGCGGATCGGTACGGCAGGAAGCCGGTGATGACGGGTGAGGTTTACCAATTGAAGACTACGTATAGTAATGAAATAGACTATTTTCACCATTTTTGTCTGATTGTTGAGAATAGTGTGAAAGATGTGAGGAGGCTTTTGCAGCTTATCAGTTTCTCATTGACGATGATTCATCGTTTGATCGTTGGTAGTTGAGAGATCGCGAGGGTGACAATAGTGACGAGCTGAAGGGCAAGCAGTGAGTAAGCGAGGAGGTGATGCAAAGATGTGCTTTTATTGGTAGTAAGAACTGCGAATTGTGGATTGATTAGTTCATTTGTAGTCAGTCCTTACCGTTATTTTGAAACGCGAAGTAATCTACCTAAACTAGCGACTGAAATTATCGTTGAAGGGCGTACAGTGAGATAGAGGGAGGTGATATAAAGTAGCGATTTTATTGAGCAATCGAAGTACGTTGAGATCATTCAGTTCATGCAAAGTCTACTCTCATTGATAATGTGAAACTGGAAATTGTATGCTAGTTTGGATAGTAATTCTATTGGTGAATGGCCCCGTGAGCTGGATTATTCTGTATGCGAGAAATCATCCTTATCACTAGTGTGAAACGCAAGATTTTCTGCAAAGAAATAGTGACGGAACCGGTGATAAGACATTTCGCAAAAGAAAATTCGAAAAAGGACGTTTCGCAAAAAAACATTTCGAAAAAAATTGTTTTGTGCACGTTTCATTTACATTTTGTCGTATTTTTTTCTTAATTATCGGGTTACGCTGCTTCAGTTACACTGGAATCGATAAATAAAAAATAGGAAAAATCTTTGTAAGCATGCGAAAATTGCTTTCAAAGAGGATGTGCGTGCTCTGCGTCGCGGTCGCGTCGCGGCTGAAAAATTTGCGAAACGTCCTTTTTCGAGTTCCTTTTTGCGAAATGTCTTATCACCACGGAACCGATAATTGAAGGATGCCTAATGGTAATCACACTGTGAGATATAGGGGAGGTGATGCAAAGGAGTGATTCTATTGCAAAAGGATTGGTCAGCTGCATTATTCAGAGCGTACATAGCCGACCCTTATCGATAGTGTGAAACGCTAAAAACATCTGCTAGAATAGTGAATGAATTAACCATTTACTATTGAGCACATGAGAAGACGTACTTCTTGTGATAGACGCAGAATTTGTTGCTATGCGTAGTGACGGGTTGATCATTGAAGGGCGTACAGTGAGTAAGCGAGGACGTGATATAAAGTAGTGATTCTATTGGAAAGCTACTAAGTCTACGGAATTATATAGAACATGTGAAATCAGCTTTATCGATAGTGTGGAACGCAAAATTGTCTGCTGTATTATAAACTGTTGCATCTTATCTGTTTCTCATCGACAATGAGGCGCCGTTTGATCACTGGTAGTTGAGAGATCGCGAGGGTGACAATAGTGACGAAAGTGATCGTTGAAGGGGCGAAATGTGAGATAGAGGGGAGGTGATGCAAAATAGTGATTTGGTTGGTCAACGACATCTTTCAGAATTTGCGCCAGCAGAATTATTCAGTTCTTGCGAAGTCAATTCTTAGATCTAGTTTGAAACGCAAATCAACTGCTATGATTCGTGATGGAAATGATCGTTGAATGGCATTTAGTGATAGAGAGGGAGGTGATACAAAGAAGTAATTGGTTTGGTATGAGAGGAACGCCAGCCTGATTACTCAGACCATGTGAAGTCAATTTTAATCAATTGTGTGAAAAGCAAAATCAACTGCTAACCGTGGTGACGGAAATGAAAATTGAAGGGCGAGCAGTGAGATAGATGGCAAGTGATACAAATAAGTAATTGGTTTG